>JAQZBX010087998.1:0-12797 GCA_029593785.1 Cabassous unicinctus | reverse complement strand
AGAAAAACTAAATGAAATAGAAAATAATAAAGCACTAGAAAAAATAAACAAAACCAAGAGCTTGTTCTTTGAGAAAAGCACTAAAATTGACAAAACCTTAGGCAGACTAACAAAGAAAAAAGAGAGAAAATGCAAATACACAAAATAAGAAATGAGGAAGGGGATCTCAACACTGAGCCCACAGAAATAAGGAGCATCATAAGAGGATACTTTGAAAAATTATATGCCAACAAGAATGATAATTTAGAAGAAGTGAACAAATTCCTAGAAACAGACAAGCAGCCTACAATGAAGAAAGAAAAATTGATGAACTCAACAGTCGAATTACAAGTAAAGAGAAATACTTATTCAACAAAAACCTCCCAAATAAGAAGATTCCAGGACCAGAAGGCATCACAGATGAATTCTATCAAACACTCCAGAAAAAGCAAAGACTAATATTGCTTAAGCCTTCCGAAAAACAGAGGTAGAACATTGCCTAACACATTCTATGATGCCAAGATTACCATAATACCAAAGCCAAACAAAGATGCCACAAGAAAGGAAAATTACAGATTAATGTCTATAATGAACCTCGATGCTAAAATCCTTATCAAAATGCTTGCTAATCTCATTCAACAGCATACCAAATAAATTATAGACCATTACCAAGTGGCTTTCATCTCAGTTATGCTTGGATGTTTCAACATAAGAAAATCAATCAATGTAATACACCACATAAATAGATTGAAAGAAAAAAATTTGCATGACCATCTCTATAGATGCAGAAAAAGCAATCAACAAAGTACAGCACTCTTTCCCGATAAAAAAAAAAACACTGCAAAAGATAGGAATAGAAGGAAACTTTCTGAACATAATAAAGGGTATATATGGAAACCCCACAGCTAACATTATCTTTAATAGTGAAATCCTAAAAGCTTTCCCTCTAAGATCAGTAACAAGACAAGGATGCCCATTATCACTGCTCCTATTTAAATTGTCTTAGAAGTACTTGCTTGAGCACTGAGGCAAGAAAAGTTATAAAACATATCCAAATTGGAAAGGAAGAAGCAAAAGCATCAGTATTTGGAGACGATAAAATCCTGTACATAGAAAGTACTGATCCTAACATCCTGCATAGGTAAAGAAAGCCTGCACCTTGAAAATAAAAGACAAACAACCCATTTAAAAAATGGGCAATGACCTGAAAAGACACTTCTGCAAGGAAAAAATACAAATGGCTAAAAAGCACATGAAAAGATGATCAACATCATTAGCTATTAGTGAAATGCAAATCAAAACTGCAAAGAGAATATTTTACACCCATTAGGCTGACAGCTTTTAAAAAAAAAACAGAGGACTATAAGTGTTGGAGAGAATGTGGAGAAATGGGAACACTCCTCCACTGCTTGGGGAAATGTAGAATGTTCCAACCATTGTAGAGGACAGTTTGGTGGTCCCTCAAAAACTAACTATAGAATTTCCATATGACCCAGCAATTCCACTACTCAGTATATACCCAAAATAATTGAAAGCAAAGACATGTACAGATAAATGCACACCAATGTTCATAAAGGCAATATTCACTATTCCCTAAAGTTGGAATCAAACCAGGTGCCCATCAACACATGAATGGATAAATAAACTGTGGTATATATGTACAATGGAATATTGCTCAGCTGAAAGAAGGAATAAAGTTATAACACACAGGATAACATGGATGAATCTTGAGGACCTCATGTTGAGTGAAGCAAGCCAAGTGTTGAAGGATGAGCACTACAAGACCTCACTGATAGGAATTAAGCAAATTGAGCAGACTCTGAGAGCTATTGTCTGAAAGATAAGTTTACTAGAAATAAAATAGGAGAAGAAAGTTGGGAGCCAACACCCATACTGATATAATTTATATTAAGGTGAAAATGTGTAGTTGCATATTGAAGGGATAAGATAGGATGGTAGTGATATTATTGGGTTGGGTGGTGCAGAATTGACAGGTGGGTAGATTGGGAAGGGTGGGTTGGAAGGTCCAGGGTACTGGGGGGAGGGTTGGGAGAGCAACCAGGTTAATATTGGGAATTTGCATGTATGTGGTTGAAAGTACAAAGTTGGGAATTTTCTTATGGCAATATGACAAGGAAGGGTTACTGGTTTAGAGTGTTGGATGGGGGGGCATTCCGGACTGGGCTCACATGGAGCAGGCTTCTAGGGAGTGTGTGAGTGATCATTCTGTCATAACGTGTAATATCAGTAGGTGGAGAACCACATAATAAGCAGGAAGGAGTTGATCTCCCATCATCAGGAGGACCAATTTGTTCACAGATAGACAGGTGGGAGTCTCTAAAGAGAATGGTTGGTTCCTAAAAGGGGAGGACAGACCATAGTGTTAAGACCTCAGTATTGTTGCATGTAACTATGAGTCTTGTCATCCAAGGTGTCAAGCCAGGGGGTCGATGTGGGCCCTGAGGGGAGGGAGAAGGATGAATAGAATAGAATGAACAAGGTGTATTTAGTAGGTAGTGGAAGTGTTGTACATGATCTTACAATGACGGACTCAGGACATGGTAAATATCATCAAAATTTATGAGTGTACAACTAAAATGTAAACCATAATGTAAACCATTGACCATGTTTAGTAGCTATGTTTCACTATTTGTATATCAGTTATAACAAAGTTACCATCCACATATCAAAAGGCATTAATATGGGGGGGGAGGAAAGGGGAAAGATGTTGGATATATGAGAGTCTCTGGTATTGTGTGTGACTTTGCTGTGACCTAAAACTTATTTGAAAACAAAAATAAAAATAGTGAGACACTGGGGAATGAGTGGGGGAAGGTGCCAAGGTACAGACAGGACACAAGATATTGTGGTGATGAAAGTCAAAATGTCAAAAAAATTTTAATATTTTTCATGTTTTTAAATATACCAGTCTTTTATTTTATTTTACATTTAGTTTTATTTATTTTTATGTATTTTATTTCTTATATTTAAACTTATCATTATTGTTTCATTTTCCTATTACTTGTATTCAGCTATTGTATTGGCTTCATTTTTTAAGAAGCTTTGGATCACATAAGGATTACAACTGGGGCAGAAGTGGATCATTGGTGTAGGGTGTCAGTGATGGGGGATTTATGGGAAGAATTTCACCTGAGCATATATATATGGTCCTGTCAAATATTCACAGGACATTGTCACAGTTAGTGGAGACTCACACAATAACCAAGAGAATAATGAATTCCCATCCTGGAGAGTTCTGCCACATTTTGTAAGGGAGCAGCAACAGTCCTTCAAGTGCAGTTGCAATGAATGGTGAAGGAGGATGATCCACTAATGGGCGCTTGATATTTATGACTAGGCTTATGAGTCTTTGCTCTTAAAACTGAAACTGCCTATTGTTATAGGGTAGCTAAGGGTTGCCTCCTGAGAGCCTCTTTATTGCTCAAATGTGGCCTATCTCTAAGCCAAACTCAGCATATGAATGTATTACCTTCCCCCAAGCATGGGACATGACTCTCAAGGATCAGCCTCCCTGGCACCAAGTGATTGCTACTAAGCACCACCTAGCAATGCAACTGGAAAAAGACTTTGAATTAAAGAGGGAAAAGGTAAAATAAAATGAGTTCATATGGCTAAGAGACTTCAAAGTGAGTTAAGAGGTCACCCCAGATGATGCACATCTCATCAGGGTCTCACAGACTTCCAAAGTGGATACTACCCCAAATAGTGTGGCTCCTGAGGGCTTGGGAGGCACCCAGGTCCTATAGTCAGGGCAGATAGCTCCAGAGTTTGGTGCCTTGTCAGCGGGCCCTACTTTGGAGTTTGTGCTCCTGAAAGTGACAGAGTTGGAAACAATTATGTCTTCCCTGCACATGGCTCATCTGTCCCTTCTATTTAAACCTGTACTTGATGCTGGAGTTTGTATGTGTACATCCATAGACTCAAATCTTTGGGCTGTCCATGTGGCAGCTGGACCCAGAAACTCAGCGGAGTTTCAACACCTACTCTACACTTCATTGGACTCACCCAGGACAACTGACAGCTAGATGATGATGGACAATGGCCATCCCAGTGAATGGAGAGTATCTGTAGCTGAAGGCAGGATAGCCACATCCACCTTCCCCATCAGTTATAAGACCCTCTCAATTGGAAGTGGAGTGGACATTACCATCCCAGAATCCTCAGGATTGGGGAACAGCTATGGACTAGAGTGGACTAACTGGTATTCTACTAAAGACATATTTTGTTTCTAGCACTGGGAAAAAAATTACGATTTTGAAGTGGAGCCAGTGGCCACTGGAGGCTCTGGGCACAGGGACAGGGAAAACCTATTGTAGTAGGGGTTTTTTTTTTGGAGTTTGGAATCATCCTGGGTGACACTGAAATGACAGATATAGCCATTTTATATCATCACATAATATGCAGAACTGTGTGTGAGAGAGTGTAGACTACCATGTGACCTATGGTCCATGCCTAATGGCAAAGCCCCAGGATGTTTATCAATTGCAATGAATGTGCCACACTAATAAAAGATGTTCATTTTGGAAGGTGTGGGAGGTGTGAGGAGTGGGGCATATGTGAATCCCTAAATCTATTGTGTAACACTTATGTAATCTAAGTATCTTTTAAAAATGTCCAAATCAAGGGAAAATAAAAAAGAATATGAAAAGGCTCAACAGTATTTCTTGTGTTTGTTAAGGCAGTAGTGATATTTGGATCCTTGGATCTAGATGATATATGGGGTTAAGATATCTGATAAGAGACGTGGTATTTATGGAAAGTTATGGAAAGCCCCAAAAAGGGAAACAAATCATTTACTTATATGGTTTTGGAGATGGATTTGCTTAGTGCAGCAGATATAATATGACTATGTAAATAATATCTCCATCATGTACTGTGAAGACTGACAGAGACAGAGTACTGAGCAAGGGACATCAATTGATCACCAGGCTAGAAATCCCTTTCAAGTACTGTAATATGTCAGACTAGGAGAGAATAAGTCCCAAGAGGCCCAGGAGAAAACCATCTTAGGGTGTTAGATGGGGGAGGGGGACATCCAGGACAGGGTGCACCTGGAACAGTCTTCTAGAGAATATGTGAGTGGTCTTTTTGTTATAGTGTGTTGTATTAGTGGTTGGAGACACACACAATGAGCAAGACGGAGTTGGACTCCCATCCTGGGGAAGATTGATATGTTCAGAAACAGAGAGGCAGGAGTCTTTGGAGAGCATGGGTGGTTCCTAATAGGGAAGGACAAATCAGTGTGTCAAGACCTCAGTGTTGTTTTAAGTAACTATGTATCTTGTCACCTAATGAGTGAAGCCGAGGGTCGCCATGGGCCCCAAGGGGAGGGGGAGGGAGGAATAGAATAGAGGAATAGGGAGTATTTAGTGAGCAATGAAAGTGTTCTAAATGATCTTGCAATGATGGACACAGGCCATGTTAAATATCATGAAAATTTATAAAAGTGTATGGTTTAAAATGTAAATCATAATGAAAACCATTGACCATGGTCAGTAGCTATGTTTCACTATTTGTATATCAGTTGTAACAAAGATGCCATCCACATATAAAAAGGTATTGATACAGAAAGGGGGAAAAGGGGGAGGATGTTGAGTATATGGGATTCCTCTGTATTCTGTATGTGACTTTACTCAGAACTAAAACTTCTTTGAAAACAAAATATCAAAAAGTTAGACACTGGGAATAAATGGAAGAAAATGTCACTGTTCATACAGGATATCAAATATTACATTAATGAAAGGCAAAATGCTAAAAAAAATTAAATATTTTCCATTATTTTTTAATATCTCAAGCTTTTAATTTTATTTTCAATTTTTAAAAAATTTTTGAATTTTTAAAAAATTTATCATTATTATTTCATTTTCCTATTAATTGTATTTAGCTATTTTATTGCCTTCATTTTTATTTATTTATTTATTTATTTATTTATTTTTAATAAATTTATTTTTATTTTTTTTTAAAGCATTTTTGAAGAAGCTTTGGATCACAGAACGGGAACAGGGGAGGATCATTGGTGTGGGTTCTCAGTGACGGGGAATACATGGGATGAAGCTTACCTGGGCATGCATATAAAGTATATAAATATGTTCAAATGTTCATAGGGCATTGTCACAGTGGGTGGAAACTCACACAGTAACCGAGAAAATATTGAATTTCATCATGGATAGCTCCACCACATTCTCTAATGCAGCAGCAACAATCCCCCAAGTGCAGGGGTAATGACTGGCAAAGAAGGAGATCCATTGATGGGCCCTTGATATTGATAACTATGCTTATGAGTCTTTGCTCTTGAAATTTAGCCTAGGGTTGTGGGGTGCCTAAGAGTTGCCTCCTGAAAGCCTCCTTGTTTCTCAAAGATGGCCTCTTTCTAAGCCAAACTCAGCATATGAATATATTACCTTTCCCCCAGTGTGGGACATGACTCCAGGGTATGAGCCTCCCTGGCACCAACGGATTACTACCAAGCACCAACTAGTAATGCAACTGGAAAAAATACCTCAAATAAAAGGGGAAAGGTAAATACAGATGAGTTTGTATGGTTAAGAGACTTCAAAGTAATCCAGGAGGTCATCCCAGAGGTAGCGCTTATGCACATTTCAGCAGGATCTCATACACTGCTAAAGGGCTACTGAGGGCTCTGGAGATACCCAAGTCTACTGAGGCTCTGGAGATATACTGGGGCTACTGAGGGCTCTGGAG
The DNA here is from genome assembly GCA_029593785.1 of Cabassous unicinctus. Lineage (NCBI taxonomy): Eukaryota > Metazoa > Chordata > Mammalia > Cingulata > Chlamyphoridae > Cabassous > Cabassous unicinctus. The sequence continues at coordinate 6,095 of JAQZBX010087998.1, read as the reverse complement.
ATATCCAAGTCTTATTGTCAGGATGGATACCTATGGAGTTTGATGCCTTGCCAGTGGACCCTACTTTGGTGTTTGTCTCCTGAGAGTGACAGAATTTGAGTCAATTATGGCTTCCTTACACATGGCTCATCTCTCTTTTCTACTTAAGCCTATACTTGCTGTTGGAGTTTGTAGACTTGAATCCTTGGGCTGTCCATGTGCCAGGTAGGCCCAGAGCCTCAGTGGAGTTGCAACACCTACTCTCCAATTCATTGGACTCATCAATGACAACTAACAAGGAGGTGAGGATTGACAACCACCATACCAAGGAAACAAGAGAGCCTACAACTGCAACCAAGAGATTCCCATCCATTGACTGTATAGGATTGAAGCCTCCTCTCAATTAGAGGTGAAGTGGACATCACCATCCCAGAATTGTCAGGATTGGGGTAGAGTGGACTTGCTGATATTCTGCTATAGACATATTGTGGTTATAGCAATGCAAAAAATTACAACATTGATGTGGAGGCAGTGCCCATTGGAGGCTCTGGGTTCAGGGAAAGTGAAAAACAGTTGTAATATGGGAGCTTTTTCAGGACTTGGAAATCATCCTGAATGACATTGCAATGACAGATATAAGCCATTTTATATCATTACATAACATGCAGGACTGTGTGGGAGAGAGTGGAGACTACAATGTGAACTATGTTCCATACTCAGTGGCAATGGCCCAGGATGCTTTTATCAATTGCAATGAATGTGCCACACTAATGAAGGATGTTGTTTATGTGGGAGGGCGTGGGAGGTGTGGGGAGTGGGGCATATGGGAATCATTATATTTTTTGTGTAACATTTATACAATCTAAGTATCTTTAAAAATTAAAAAAAAATAAAAAGTAAAAATAAGGAAATTGATTTACAATCCGCCTGCTTCACATAAACAAATATTTGTATTGTATATATAACTATGATTTGAATTATGGTTTCATAGGAAGGGAAAATTTTCCTGGATACAGAAAAATATCCATTACCTTCTATAATAGTTGGAAGAGTAAATGTTCCTACAAGGATTAAATGAAATCATGTTGAATGACATCTTATCTACCATTCAGATATATTAATTTAACCATGGCAATATTTGATGTTTCTAAGTAATATTTTCTTTGGTACTCTTTCCTTCATATGAAATTCCTGACAGGTTTTAATCAATTCTTTTATGTGATATATCCATTGAAATAGGTTTGCAAATCTTAATAGTCAGCATCAAGCAGGAAATATATAAATACATTTAAATTTTAAGGATTGTACAAGAAATAAAAAGAAATAAAAATTAATGAATTAAAATTTGTCCACACTGCTGATTGATTTTATATCTTTAGATAAGTTCACTTCCCAAAGATATGCATTTTATGTCAAATTGCTAATTTAATTTTCAGTTAGCTTTTCATTACATTTTGACTATGTGTTTCAACTCCAATTGATATAATCAAGCATTTGTCATTTTCCCCAGATTTTTCTCTCTATTTATCTAAGTTTATAATAGATTATTTCACTGAAGATTGATGTCTGCAATTGAATAGTAACATAGTTTTAAGTAGACAAACACTTCAAGGAAAATTTAAATATTTCCATATAAGAACAAATGGCATATTAATTCATTAATAATGAGATCAACATTCACAGAATAAACACAAGTGTCTACAAGTAATAGCATATTTACAGTACATGAGAAATATCCTGCTGGTCCTCTCCTATTCACTACTCACTATTTGTCCCAAAAGGAGCCCTCTAATTACTTGTTCATGGGTGATTACATTTGCATATTTTAATTACATAGATGGAATCACATTGTATGTACCATTTATATCTGGGAGGTTTACATTTAGTTACATTTGTGAGACTCATCCATGCATATATGCTAAGTAATAGTTAATTCACTGCCATTGTTGTGTGCAATTCTACTAAATGACTATATTTATTTCAGCATATTACTGGTCATGGAGTTCTGGTTTACTTCCATTATGAACTTTTATGAATATTTCTGGTGTAAACATTCTAGTAATGGCCATGTGGTGCACAAATACATGCATTTCTGATGGGTATATAATAAGCAATTTAGTAACTGGTTCAAAATGTCCATATATTTTATGATGAAAAAGCAATTCAAGAATTTACAAAGCATGTGTATAGAGTGGGTTGCTATGAAAATTAGAAAGCATAATGAATTAAATAACATACACATTAGATGTCCTTAGCTGAAAGATTATAGTCTTAGCTGCATCTATCAGAAAAGGAAATATATGAAAATGAATGAATCTAAATTGATTAGAAGAATTTAAAAAATCAATTTAAACCTATATATTAAGGATGAAAGATTTCTATAGTGAAATTTTAAAGTTATATCACATTTATCTACATCAAAATAAATATTGTGAGATGCACAATGGGAAAATATTTTTTTTCAGAAAATGGAAATGGGTCATAATTATTCTGAGGACTAAATTGCCTCATTTTTTTTAAAAAATGGAAAAAAATTAAATTATCCTTAATTTATTACATTCATACATTTTAATCGTGATTAAATTTCATTCAATTTTTTTGAGGGTGAATGTGTTTATGTGCATGCAGTCACACCTTGATTATGGAATATATAAAGTGATGCAAAATCAAAGAATCACTCAAAGATAATTAGTAAAGACAATATAGGGGTATTTATTCTACCATATATCAAATCATTATAAAGCTATAATATATAGAAAGTTATTCTAGTGCATATGTAGTCAGTGAAAGCACAGCTATTTTTAATATAAAAAGAAATTACTCTGGAAACAATGTGGGTATTTCCAATAACTAGCTGCCATTATCAGAGAATTGATCTTTCATCCTCATGAATTTTTTTCATGGTCATTAGAAGACTGTTACATATCCAGATCATATATGCAAAAAGAGTGAGAAAGATGAAATGCTAGCTAGTTCATGATATCAAGAAACACCCTTTCAAAACACTTTCTGCAAAAGCTTACCCAATACCCTATTTAAATTTCATTTGTCACCTTTAAATGAAAGGATTTCCTGAAGATTAGGAATTACAAGTTAAATATATTTCTGTCCCCCTCAAAATATGATATTTCCACTAGGAAAGAAGATGTTTCTACCACAATCTCAGGTTTCAGAAACTGGTATACTTTAAGTCTTTTCCTGGTCAGATGGTCTCATTAACAAGGAAAGTTTTAAGAGCAAATGTTCTCAAAAATTTTCAATTATGTACAATATGGAGAACATTAAAAATAAACTAATGTTGGAGTCCCAGTCAAGCCTGATATTTTTGTATCTCCTGTACATAAGTCTATATTACAGTTCAGCCCATATAAAATAGCCATGCTAAAATCTAGAATAAGATTATGTTCTTCGTCATTTAACAAGAATGGAATAGCTATGATGAAGATAAGCATATCAGTAATTCAGCTGACAGAATTCTGAATGGATTAATCATTGGTATTGATAGTTACAGTTAGGTGATATTGAGAAGATCACTTGCATCTACAGGAATAACTGTAAAGGAACACTAATAAATCATTAATTTTCTACTCTATATTCTTTGTGACATGCTTCTACATGCAGTGTATTTATTTTCACAGAAGTCATGAAATAATATTTACTTACTCATATTTTTTAAAAAATATATATTTACCTGAGAATTTTTCCTCCACTTCACTTGTGTTCTTGAGCCCATTTGTATATACTATTTTTTATTATGATAAGTGAGCAATGGTGTAGATTCACTTTTGACTAGGAACTTTGAAATCTTTGGATGTGGCCAAATGAATTTGTATGTTTCTTAATCCATATTACTAGAATCTTTACTAAGCGAAGGTGGAATTCAGTGGAATCCAGAAGAGCAGAGTCAAAAGAAGAGAGATTGTCATGGGAAAGGAGGCAGAAATTTAAGCCAAGGAACACCTCTGATTGTGTCAAGACAGCACCAGAATACTAATGACTCTGAGAAAACATTCTTGCTGAAATGTTTAATTGAGACTTCTGACTTCTAAAACTGTGAGTCAATAGATTCTTTATTAAGCCTACCCATTGTGTGGTATTGTCAAAGCATCTCTGGTGAACTAAGATGAAATCAATCAAGATGTTTTTAAGTACTGTTTTAAATAGACCTTCTCAGTGATGTATTATGTTAATCTTGCTGGAGGTTGACCTTCTGTATCAATAAGAGCTTCTGCTTATACTGGAGATTTCATATTATTATTATTTTGCTTATTTTTGCATCCCATGTTGACTTTGTGCTACATAAGAATTTCTGAGGCAGAAATGGTCTTACAGATATTTCAGCAGTAATGTGCTGTTATTATACTGAAACCCTCCTGATTAGTTCTATATGAATGGAAGAAAGTAGAGGCATTGGAATTGAGAAAAGAATATTTCACTATTGTGGGAATATTCTCTAACAAAATTTAATTTGTTCTTTTTTATGGATAGTAGACATTGGCTATAGAGAAGGTTCAGGGTGTATCTCTCAATGGATCACAAATCATCAATGTGAGAACATGATCATGTTCATGATTGTAATATCCAGTGTATTAGTCAGCTAAATGAGCACTGATGCAAAGTACCAGAAATCTATTGGCTTTTATAAAGGGTATTTATTTAGGTAAAAACTTACAGTTACAAGCCCTAAAGAATCAAACTGAAGATATCAAAAGAGGTATTTTCTCACTAATGTCAGTTGTCATGTGTTGAAGAAAGATGGTTGGCAATCTCTGCTTGGTCTCTTGGGTGGTTTCTCCTTTAAGTCTCCATGGGCCCTGCTTATTCCAGTCTCATATGTCAGCTGCTAAAATGCTCAGCTCTCTTACTGGGGCTTTAACTGTTTGACACTTCTCCTTTCTATTACATAGCAGGACTGAAAAGAACAAGTTCTGTCTTCCTCTTGTCTTCTTGAGTGAGTTTTTGTTAATATTAGCCCACCAAGGTGGTGGAAACTCAACCCTGAGTTACACCCTAATGATGTGGTCAAATCAAAGATACAAAATTGATATAATCAATTAAATTTATAACCTTTGAATTTAATATAATCAAAAGTATCACACCCAGAGAAACAGACTAGTTTGCAAACATAATCCTTCTCTTTTTGGGGGTTCATTAATGATCCCAAACTTACACAGTCCACCATCTGAATCACAATAAAATATATTGCAATATTCCTAATAACCCTAAATTAGTACCAATGTACAAAATCATATCACAATCAATTAATAGAAATAGAGCTTTTTTGGTGACAAAATCCTCTCTGTAGAACAGTGAAATTTACAAAACAATTTATCTGCTTCCAATATACAAAGGGACAGACATGGGATAAACATTTGCACTACCTTAAGGAGTATCTTGAAGAGACAGTGCATCACCCACTGGTCACTAACACTTCCAAAATCTTCAGGGCATAACCCTTTAGATTTCAAAGTCTGAGAGTCATTCTTAAGATGATGGTTTCCTTTCCTTTGGGCCGCATGGGGGTCCACCATATCCACAGGCTTGCCATACAGCCATTTTCATGGTTCCACCCTTATCAAGCATTTGAATGTCAACTGAGCTACAGACCTCACCCTCCAAGAACATTGAGCTAATGGCCACACTTTCCCCAATCTCTGGGGTATTGTCTCAAACCCCTTTGCACAATAAAGTAATGGCAATATTCTCCATAATCTCTGGCATATAGGCTGAATCTCCTCCAAACAGTGAGGTGTTGACTTGGTCATCCTTAATCTATGGGGAACAAGCCCACTTCTCTCAGAGCACTGGGGTCATGACCTCAGTCTCCCCAACCCTTGAGGAATACATTCCACCTTCTCTGTAGCCTGGGATGGCAAAACTCTCTCTGAACATTGGGATGGAACAAATAACCTGTTCAATTTCCAAGGCAAACTTACCCTCTCCATACACATGTGTAGGGTCCCTTTCTTGGCCAAAAAATATGTCTTAATTCCAGTCCTCAAATTCCATGGTTTTCATCATAAAGCCATTTTCCCTTCCATCTGTCCCCTCTCTCTGTCTCATTTAGTCAAGGCTGACAGTGGTTTTCTTCATAAAGATCTTGCAAAATTATTGAT
>JAQZBX010087997.1:0-12802 GCA_029593785.1 Cabassous unicinctus | reverse complement strand
ATCATCAAAATGCACATTTTGGCTGTTTCTAGCCTCCTTTGTTGAAATGAGAAGCTCCTGAAAACAAAACTCCATTGAAAGTGACCTGGCGCCCTTCTGTCCAGCCTGTTAGAGGAAGGTGCACCTCTTCCCGTTTATAAAAATCTGTTAACTGCATAAAGAGAAAATGCAGTTTCTATTCCCAGAACATCCCCACGGGTAGGCTTGCCAGATAAAATCAAAGATGCACAAATGTGGCATGGGACATACATACTCTTAAGAAATTATTCACTGTTTATCTGAAACTCAAATTTCACTGGGCGCTATATTTCCTGTTTGCTAAACCTGGCAGTCCTGGTCAACTGTGGAAAGGCCACGCGCTCCGGAAGGCTTGGCTACCATTCCACACCTGCCCATGAGAAACGGGGCCTGGGGAACAGCAGCATTTCACCCTCTCCACTGGGGCAATACTGCCCCCCAAGGGGGCAAAAACTGTTTGTTTAGGGGTGAAAAAAATGGAACTCTTTTACGTATAAAACACAGAGAGACACACTTACATAAATAGATACGCAGCATCCCTGTGGTATTAACATTTCACTGGGGACAATTAGAAAGAAAATGTCTTCAAGAGTCCCCTGGGTTGTGGGGCAGGGGCGATAATGAAAAAAGAGGAGTCCAGAGGCACTGCCTAATTCACTTTGCTTCAGGAATTTAAATTTCCTGAAAAAGTTGACCCGCAAAGTCGCCTTGCTTTTGACTACCATTCACTCCTGGTACTGTAATAAAGCTCTTCGAAGCTGCAGACAATCTCTTCCCAGAGTCCAAATGCTCTTTGAGGAGAGATGTGTGTATCTGAGTGACTTCAGGATTAATGATGGAAACGGCCTCCATTATTTCAGGGGGTGAAGGAGGCGCTCAGTGGAATGAGTGAGAGCGGGGGGTGCTGGGGAAACCCAGGACCCAGTGACGCTGTAACGAATGAGAGGCGCCCCGGGCAGCCTCTGGGATGCTGGGCACAGGGGATGGGGCAGGGGAAGCTGTGCAGGGCAGGGGTGCCAGTGCAGGAGCACCCCGTGTCCATGAAGTCCGAGAGGTGTCCAGGTGGGGCTCTGGGCATCTCCAGCCACGTGGACACACGCAGCCCCCGCCAGGCCAGACCTGGCTCCACATTCTCGGCTGACTTCCCCCTTCCAGCTTCCCACGGTGGTGCCGACAGGGGCATAGTGGCGCTCTGAGAACCCTGGGGGCTGCTCTGCCTTCTGACAGGGTGGGCTGGAGAGGGGAAAGGTCTCACGCTGACCACAGAGGGCCAGCGAGGCGCTTCAGGGACCTAGGGGCGAGCTGGAGCTGAGCTCTGCCCTACAGGAAACAAACCGTAGACCGGCAGAGCACGTGGTCAGCTGGGCTCTCCGGAACCTGGCGGGGCTGGGGTTTGCTGAGCTCAGGCTACAAGTGTAATTCACACTGCGTTTTAGCAGTGCGAGCAAGGCGAGTGCTTTCTTTCTGATAGCCTGGAAGGCAGCTCAGGCCCCCACGGTAATAGGAGAAATTCTGTCCATGGAACTTGCAGGGGCAGAGAGCACCTATACCCCGGGGCCTCTGCCGCGGGGGTGTGGTGGCTGCCCGAGGGCTCCCTGGAAGAGGCCTTGCGGGTGCTGGAGGAGGGGGCTGGAGGGGCGGGTGGCCAAGTGCCAGGGAGCGACCTCTCTGTCGTGGTCTGTAAAGGCTGCTCCACAGCCATGGAGCTCAAGGCGAAGCAGGGCTGAGCCCTGCCCACACCTGCACAGGTGGTGGGCCTGGATGCAGCTGGCGGTAACACACTAAATGAATATCGCTAACACTGCTGATCCCGAAACGTGACTGTGGCTGGAAGGGGTGGTCTAGGGAGGTTAATGTCACTTGAAAGAAACTAGAGGATAATCTAGGGACTGTGTAACAGTGATTTGGGTGGTGGAGGAGGATTGTGGTCAATAGTACAAATACAAGAATGTTTCTCTGTTACAAGGCATTAAGAATACAGTGCTACACGGAAAAATACAGCCAACTTCACACAGACTATACTTAATGTAATATTTTGTAGCAAAGGCAAAGAAGGTACTGTATCAATGCCAAAGGTGAAAAAAGAATAGGGAATCTAGTTTTAGGAGGTGTGAATATGAACAAGCATTTTTCTTCATTTTCTTCACGAACAAGGAGACCGTGGTCATGGCATTTAACCAATCTGTGCTCATTTATCCATCTTTCGGACACTGGAGAAACAACAGAGTTTGATTTCAGAATTAAATAAGCTAAATGTTCCTGAACAGGATTTTTTTTTTCAAGTAATACTTTCACAATTTGTTAAGCTGCCTTTTGTCTGTTACTTTTTGAAGTTGAAACAAAGTTTTAAAAATTACAAGTTTAACTCGAGTAGAATGCGAGCGATGCTTCTGACTTCCTGCCTTCATTCACGCACGTCTGCGCTCAATCAAAGGGCAAGCGGTCAGAGCCGCAGCGTGCGAGGCCTGTGCAGGCCGTGGGCCACGGAGGTGACAGAGTGCCACGCGCAGGGAGGGGCGGCAGAGCAGCCTGGAAGGGTAAGCCCTAAAGACCCAGGAAACGGCACGTCCAGCAAACCAGAGGCCAAGAAGTCTCGAGGGGGAGAGGCCGAGAGACGGGAAAGACCCCGACTTCCCTCGTACGCCATTTACTCCACACCGTGCCAGGGCTTGCAGGGTTGCTTCCCAATGCCACGTGAAGTTGGGATTGGGGTTTCCTTTGTGCATTTGGGAAACAGAGGCACAGAGGGAGCACGCAATGTGTGTCCAGAGTCCCCCGAGCCAGCGGCGCAGAGCTCTGTGGGTGTTGAGGTAGGGTGTGGGGGGTCCCTGCCTTCTACTCTATACTGCACAACTGCCTGCCACGCCCTGCTAGTGCAACACGTCCACTCTCACGTGGCCTCGCCCTCCGTCCACTTGGCCTCCTCGGGCCTCTTTTGTAAGTGTTGTGAGCGTGTGGAGGAAAGATGTGTTAAAAATGGGCTGTGGCAGTGCCCTCCTGGCTCTATCCCCTGCACAGCTCTGTCTGTCTCACTGCTAGGGCTGCCTGTCAGTCTACCGCTCTCCCCCTCCAAAGTAGAAGCTGATGAGCTGTGCATCAGGCCAGGGGGCCGCATAACTGCAGGGCGACCCGAGAACCATTCTGCAGCCTCTGCCTCGGAAATTCCTGACTCAGCTTGCCTGCGGTTTACGTACCTTTTACGTAGGTCTTCCCTACCAAAAATCCAGACTTGCCACACTGCTTGACGATTCCCAGAAGAATGCAGAGAGCAAAATGAGCCACTTATTTTTATTTTGTCCCCATGAACGGCGTACTCTGGGTGGCGTGAAAGTTACGGCAATGCTGCTCTCCTACCCATCCCTACCAAGATGCTTGCCCTTACCTGCAGCTACTTAGGTCCTGTTGGCACTTTCCATCCAGAGACCCCCCCAGTACCACCTGGACAGCTAGTCGAGGGGGAGGGCACAGGAGCAGAGCTCCACGGGGCTGTGGGCAGCGTGGGGCCTCTCCCCTCGCTGACCTTGTGACCACACCAGACTTGTCCCTGCCCTGCACACACTGCCCAGGGGAAGCCCTGGGCAGTGTGCAAGCCACAGAGGCTACGCTGTCACCGACCACTCCCTCCAGCGCGGTCCCTCCCAAGGGGCTCTGTCCCTGGGCAGGGGGAGCAGATACTGCCCCCAGTAAGGTTTTCCCCATTCTGGAATACGATGGGAAAGGCAGGGACAGTACAGCGAGCGGCTCACGATGCTAAATCAAATCAAGTTAAAGACATCTGTTACTCTGGGATGTCTCACTGTGTTGTAGGAAGGAGGTAGAGAGGAAGGAGTTTTAAAATGTCTCTCTTTTATGAAACGATAGTATGAGAGTTAGTGACAAAAATTTTTGTTGGTTTTCTGTGTGCTTTTGAGAACTTTTTTGCTCGGCTAAATAAATGCATCGCCTGGCAACATCAGAGGGTGGCCGCTCCTGCAGGCCCTCAGGGCCTTCGCTTCCTCTGCACGGCCAGCAGAGCCCCAGCGTCCAGGCTCTTCTTTCCCCCTCTGTTTACTGTCCAGGCCTCTGACCTTACACATGAGCCACTGCCCATGTGAACGCCTGAAGCTCAGGGACCCGCTCATGCGAGGCTGTGGAACAGGACAGAAGGGAGTTTTTGCAGTAGAATGAAATCTGCTCTGATAATTGCCAGATCTGTTTTTTCTTTTTATGGCTGTAAACAAGAATCAGATTTCCGACAAAAGCCCCTTGGAATGCAGACTCATGCCACCAACTGGCCCCTGTGTGCACTCTGACGAGGAACCGCTGTGGGTCTGAAAGCGAAGCCCTGCCCTCGAGTGGGTTATCACCATGAAAGGGCATCCGGGCTATTTTCAGAGACATTTGCAAATTTAGCTCAGCAACCCTTTGGAGCAAACAGCTCTGGAATGGGAACATGGATTCCCTGTCTGCAAACCTCCTGGCAACACCCTTTCCCACGACTGAATGTGGGCAAGCGGGACTGGGGGGGCGGGGGTGGTAAGTTACTCCCCAGCTCCAGCCCAGCTCAGGAAGGATTTCTCCAGTGCAGATTTTACAGTGGGCTGTACCCAAAGCTGTTCCTAGGACAGGACGAGCCAGCTGGGCAGCAGTGTGTGTGGGGGGCGGGGGGGTGCAGTCAGCTGTATCCTGTGCTGGCCCATCCTCCACCTGCCAGAGTATTCGCCATGCCCACTCTCCAGTGCTCTCCCCCAGAGAGAGCCACACACCTCCCACCCTCCACGCCAGTGTAAGGAGGAAGAGGTTCACTTTACAGGTGGAGGCCCAGAGAGCACATCCCTTCCACTCCCAAGTTCCAGAAGCTTCTGAAATACCAGTGGTTTTCAAACTCCCTTTTTCCAAATCAAAGCGATATGGAACTCTAGTACATAAAAGACCAATGTGTAGCTGGAACTCAGGGTCCCAGAGGTGGGGACCCAGGCCTGAGACTGAACACGATGGCCCGGACTTCATGGCTGCCCCCAGGTCCCGGCAACCCCAGGGCAGGAAGGAACCCCCAAACTTCTGGTCCGAAGAACTGGATGCTGGGCCTCCCTCCCCAGTAATTCCAACCCCATTGTTCTGGAGTAAGGGTCCCTGGCCTTGAAGCCCCCTGGCTGCGTTCTAGTCCAAACCTTCAAAGGAGGAAGCCAGGATCCAGAGACCCCGTTCACCTCTGTGACGGACACGCTTTTCAAAGAAATGGTTAAGGAAAACCCCTTGGCCCAATGGGAAAGGGTGGGAAAGAGGGGGAGTTGGTTTGGGGGGCTCCCTCCCACAGAACTGAGGCTCTGGGCCAGGCAGAGCCGAAGGGGCGGTACCTGCGGAGCAAGGCAGCAAGAGGTCCATGAGCACGGAGTCTGCGCCCTTGGTGTAGACGTTGATCTCGCCGGTGAGCGGGTGCCGGATCACCACCGACATGCGCCTGCGGATGGAGTCGAAGCCCAGCGTGTGCAGCAGCTCGAAGGTGAGCCTGCCCAGGCGGGGCAGCTCCAGCGCCACCTGGTCGTGCAGCCGGGCCACCAGCGCGCAGCTGTAGGCGCGAGCCGCGTACACCAGCGCCGCCTCGTCGGGGCTCTCGGCCTCGTAGCGCAGCTCGCGCTCCTGGGGCGCGCCGTCGGGGGCCCAGCCGTCCGCGCGGCCGCCGCCGTAGCCGTCGTCGGTGATGGCCGGGGGCGCGCGGCCCAGCCTCTCCTCCAGCCGCAGCAGCGCGCCGTCGGGGGACAGCGAGGCCAGCAGGCCGGAGCCCGGCTTGTGCGCGGACTTGCTGGCCGCCAGGCTGCCGATGCTGCTGCAGCCCGAGGCCAGGCGGCTGGGCGTGAACCTGCGCAGGAAGTCCTCGATGGTCTTCACGGGGGACTTGACCTCCAGCCTCACCCGCACCTGCGGGACGACGCGGACTCAGAGGAGGCACTCCACGGGCAAGGGGTGGGGCGCGTGCGCGGCCTGCGTGGGGGTCCCTGGCGGGATCCGCGAGCGCAGACGCCCCGGCCAGAGCGCAGAGCCGGCGCGCCTTCCCTGAAACCCTGCGTCGGCCTGTGCGCCCCCACTTCAGGAAGCTCACGCCTCGCTACCTCGTAGGATGTGGTTGTGGGGTAGCCACAACGGGGGCTGCCCACGTGTGCAGGCTGCAGCTGACCCTTCACGGGCGTCCTGTTTTGGCACGAAAGGCTCGCACTGCCCTTGCCGTGCAGAGAACCGGCAGCCTGGGAGCTAGGCTGGCGGTGAGGGCCCACGGTTCTCGAAGGGGTGCCCCAAAAGATGTGGGGGCAGAAGAGCACATGGAGGCCGCCCATTTGCAGTCTCAGGAGGGGCGATTCCACGTTCTCTCCGCTTCCCAAGACCCAGGCCAGGTGCGGCCAGCTCAGCCTCCCACACCCTTGAGGTCTCTGCCTCATTTGGTACTTGCAGCATTGCGGGCTCTGCGGGAAGGGTTAACGCAGAAAATGGCCCCTCTAAGGAAGCAGGTGGGGAACAGACCTGGGAGATGGTGGGGGAGCTCAGCCCAGAAGGAAGCGGCCTCCCCGGGGGGCCAGACGTGTCTGTGCCACGTGCATGGGGCCAGAGGGGACCCAGCTGCTGCTGAGTGCACAGGAGCAGGGAGGGCAGGCCTGGGCGCTCCCTCTCCCTTGCCCATCCCATGTCACCACCCAAGCCTCCATCCATGGAAGCCAGCTGGAGGCTGGGAAGGACGGTCAGGGGCAGGGGCCTGCAGCACAAGCTTCGCACTGGACACCAGCAGCTTTATCCAGCATGTGCACACGTGCAGCTCACTCGGGCACCGCACGGGACCCTCCCACATACAACCTGGAGAACTTTACTGCTAAACCAAGCAGAAGAGCCTCAGCCACTACAGTGTTCCCACCACCATGAGGAGCCTCAGGTTGATTCTCCATCACTTCCCGGTTAATGCCAGGGCCATCAGCTTCAGGAGCATCAACCACATTCCCTGTGTGCCAGTCTCCACTTGAGCACATCTCAGGAGCCCTCCCATAGCCGCATGTCACGATGTGGTGACGAGGTGCAGGCAGAGGACAGCTGTCTGCAGTCGCACAGCTGTGTTCAGGTCCCAGCGCCTGTGCCCCCAGCCCATCCTGGACCTCCCTCTCTGTGCATCTGTCCTGCTCTAGCCGCCTCCTGCCTCTTCCCTCCTACGAGGCCACATCCCGGCCCCAATCCCACCTGCAGCCGCAGTGGCACAGGGAGACCCCAGCTCCATCGTGCCCCCGTACGAAGCCCCCGTGCGTGGGTGCCACCGAGCAGTCTCCTGCAGGGGAGGCTGGTGCCATCCCGCCCGAGGGCTCAGAACTTGCCTTCTGTCGCGGCTGATCGGGGGACGTGACGACGACGGTGTTGCAGACGGTGAGGGCGATGAAGAAGTCGAGCACGTCGGCGAGCTCGGGCGCGAGGTGGGCCAGCGGGTGCGCCTGGTGCCTCGCGGTCGCCAGGCTCCGGTCACACTCGCTCACCTTCTCCAGCAGCTTCGGGTCGGGCGTGATGTCCTTCTCCTGGGAGGAAAGCAGAGGCCGGGAGTGACCTGACCTGGCGCACTCCTCGTGCTTTCCTGAGGAAAGCCCCTCGCTTGTCCTGCAGGCTGTGAGCAGACCTTCGCGTCACGCACACGCACACTGCGTAACGTGCCGTTTCACGCTTCCAGATTATACGTCACTTAAATTGCACGAGAATAGGGAACTTGAGTACAAAGAGAAACGTGCATATTCTTATTGTCTACAGTACCATATACATGTCATTGTTACAACACATCTAAGAATATATAGTGTTCTAGAAATAGCTTACTCTAAAAAAATTGGAGGTCAGAGAAGAATATGGAAAACTTAACAAATCTGTCTCACGCCACCCCCAGTAATGACGCCTCCTTGAAAAACATGTTTCTGCGTTTGCTTCCAGTCTTTTTTCTGAAAATTCAACCTTCACGTAATCAAAATGTTTAATACCCAAATTGGTTGTTTCAGTTTCCCCAAAACACTAAACCATTTCAGTTGTTCCCTGCCTTTAAAAATTATTTGAAAACACAATTTTTAACAACCTCAAAATGGACATCCCATAATTATCTGACCATTCCTTTATCACTGGATCTTTAAATTTTTTTTCCTGTTGACGTAAATAACACATGATAAGCTTCTCTGTACATAAATCTTTGGCTGAATCACTACATTTCTAGGTCAAAGAGCTTGAACATTTTAAATACTTGACCCATATTGCTACATTGCTGTCAGGAAAACTTCCTGGGCAAGTCCCCTGCTGTCAAGCGTGAGAACAGTCCCTCCCGGGGACCCTGGACAAGCCATCGGTCAGTAATTCTAGATCACCTTTATTTAAATGGCAGCTGCTCTGTGGGTTTACAACATAAAAAAGTGAGGCCGCCACAGAGTGAGCAAAAATGGACTCTCCCCATCTGTTCTTGAGACATTTTGGAAGTGGAAAGGATATTTCTAGAGGCTGTCACTCACTTCTAGAAATTTCCCCGCCTGTCGACAGTGGTCTGTAAATGTCTGGGCAGCTGACAAGACAAGGGAGAAAGCAGTTTTATTGGATTTGGGCTCATGGAACTAAAAAGCACTTCCTTTGCGTGCCTGTGCTTTCCCCAGCCGTCCTCTTTACCGAGCTTGGCAGGGCAGCTTCCTCCCTGTCAGTCACCCTGGGCAGCTTGCTTGGCTCTCACATCCCCTTAGAAGCCACGGTAAAGGGGCAGAGCCACTGGGTTGGATGAAGGTATTGGCCAGAAAGATGTGCTAACTGAGCTATAAGCAGCAAGTCAACCCACCCAGGAACATTTTAATTTGTTGTTAACTAGACACTTTTAGTGGACAAGGAACAAAATGAGAGTGGGAAAGAAGGGTGGCGGAGCCCACCTCCCCACCCACGGCGAGGCCCCTGGCCATCCTCCACGTGGCACTCACCATGGGGCTGCTGAAGGCCGTGTGCCTGGACAGCATGCTGGCCCTCTTGGCCTCAGCACGGCTGCCAGTGCGCCGGTGGGACTTGACGCTCTGACTCCTGTACATGACCCGGACACCCTGGTGGCTGCCAATGCTGCCGCGCTGGGACAGGGTGCCCCCTCTTGGGGCCATCTCTTCCTCCTCCGAGTCCGCCTCCTGGTACATGGCCAGACGCCGGGCTGTGGGGAGCAGGACAAGGGTCAGGCGCTGTGTGGGAGGCCCAGCAGAGAAAGCGCATGTCCCCAGGGGGCCTCTTCCCAGGTGACCCCAACTCCACAGTCCATATTCTGCATTTCGTGAGGGTTTCCACCCAGCAGAGGAGGGGTAGCATTCTCATTTAACTGTGCCCTCCAACACCCCATTTCACAGATGGGGAGGCAGCCCTTGGTGAGCTCACATGCCACGGGGTCAGGGGGTAGAGGCACATCCAGGCCACACTGCTCACCCCGCCTCACCAAAAAGGCAGGTGCAGGCAAAGGCGGGTCCACGTACTGTCCCTTCTGTCCAGGACAAGGGGGACAGGTCAGCCCCCCTCCCTGGGCTCAGGCTCTGCCTTCCACCCCCACATCCTGGGCCGCCTGGGTCGCGGGGCCTGTGCTGCACCTCCCGCCCGGGCACCGAGAAATGATGGTTCTCAGGCTCCACGCAGGCTGAGCAGGCACCCCCTGAACAGACGGGGCGCCAGGGAGCAGGAGGCCACGTCTCTGCCAATGCTTGCTTGGGCTGGCGTTTGGACCAAGCGGGCAAAACTCCGTCGAGAGGGACTCCACCCCAGTGCTAGACTTGAGCCCTTCAGTGCTGGGTAAGATCACAGGAAGAAGGGCATGGGGGCTGTTTCTTGCTAATGGGGAGCTCTGAACAAGTTTCTCTGGCTTTGCCCAAATGAAGACAGCTTGTTTCGTCACAGGTGAGCAATAAGGAAACCACTCATGAGGATTACCCATTCGAGATAAACTCTCACTGAGCATTCTGGTATGGTCTGAATTATACCCCTGTCCCCTACCCCTCCAAAAAAGATATATGTTAAAGCCCAAATCCCTAATACCTCAGAACATGACCTTGTTTAAAATAGGGCATCACAGAAGGAATTAAAGTTAAAATGAGGAGTGGGGGATGTTAGCCCAACGTGACTGATGTCCTCAAAAGGAGGGGAGGAGAGACAGCAGGTAGACAAGATGGCCGAGCCGCAGTCGTGCCAGGAGCCACAGATGCCAAGGCTTGCCGGCACACCATGCCTGGAGTCAGGGGAGGCAGGGACAGAGCTTCCCGGCGGAGCTCAGAGGGAGCAGGGTCCTGGTTCAGGGTTTCTGGCTTCCGGAACTGAAGCCGAGTAGAGCCTGTTGTTAAGCCAACCAGTCCAGTGCTTGGTTATGGCTGCCCTAGGAAGCCAAGCCAGCGTCCATGGGCTCAGGGCCGAGGGTCGGACACAAGGCAGCCCACATGGAAGGCACAGAGAGGGGACCTCAGTGCCGTGACGCTGGCCTGTCATGCAACCCGACTATGCGCAGGCCAGGCCTTATGTTCATCACCTCTTAATGCACATTTCTTTAGGGACAAGGAGGGGATGCCACCAGCTCACGGTCACAAAGCTGAGTATTGGCTAACGGCAGGATATTCTGACTCAGGAAGCTTCTCACTCTAGGAGCGGACAGGGCTGTGCGTCCCACCAGCTCCTGGATGGCGAGGAGGAAGACACCTGAGCACATGCCCTCGGACCTGATGCCTTAGAGGCTCGGCCTCCAGCCCCCGTGAGTACATCTGCCTGCTCCACCTGTCTCCCTCGGGGGCCAGGCCTGGGCCTGCTGCAGGTCTGTGGGTGGCCCGAGGGGCACACCCCTGTTCTGACTTGACGTCTTCAGAGGAAATGAGGCCAAGGTGCAGATCCCGGGGCCACGAGGTGGGCACGAGGTGGGTACTGGGGGTGGGGGGGAACAGCCAGCAGGCTCTGATTCACCGGGAGCACGAGGCCTGAGGAAGGCAGAACCCCAGGACCACCGCTGGGCGTGAGCAGGGCCCAGCCGGCTGGGGCCAGACCAAGCTGAGTTTATGTGAAATTCTTGGATTAACAGGAAGGCGCCCTAGGCCCCTGGGTGCACGTCGGTTGCTGATCAAGACATCGCTTTATAATATGCCTCGGGATGCGTGGTGTTTCAGTCTCAGCCGAAACGGCTTTTCCGTGTCTTCAGGAAGTGATGGGACTCCTGGGTTTCATGTCAGAGCTTTTGACAACTGTCAAATAGTTCTGGACTCTGCTGGGACTCTGCCCTGTAGAGCCCCAGGCCCCGACTTTAAAGGCCGCTGCAGATCTGCCTGCTGGGTCTCTAATTCGTGGAGCTAGGCTGAGAGCTGCTCTTGAGAAGCCCTTGCTTTGCGCACACGTGTGCACAAAATCAGCTGTAGGGATTGATGGAGGGAGAGAGCGAAAGGAGGGGGAAGAGGGGAGAAAGAGAGAGGGCGGGGAAGGCAAGTGGGTATAATGCCACACCATGACGATTTATTCTGCATGCCGAATAAAACGTTAAAGAAATGGATACATTCCCATGCCTTCTGTTTAATATGGTTGCTTTAAATTTATATGGAAGAAGTTAGTGGATACCATGACAGTTATTGGTTTTATAAAACTCACAAATATCTCATGTTCTCACGGATCCTTCGCACCAGATCCCTCGAAAGAAGAGCTTCCTGTTACTCCCATGCTGTGCCCCGCTTCCTCCCGCCTTGTACTTGCTCTCTTTCTTGGCATGGGCTCTTGGACGCTGCCATAGGAGGGAAGGCTCCCTGGTCTGCCCCCTCCGGAAGTGGCACGGCCCCAGTATCACAGCAGACTCTCGGGAGAGGGGTGGGGTCTGGTGAGGCCGAGAGCTCCCTGTGCACTCAGAGAGGAACGAGGCAGCAGAGGAGTGGGGAGGAGAGGTGGGAGAGGGACCGATTCGCCCTGCCCCTGAAAATCCCATCCTAAGAGCGATTCACTTCTAGCAAACCCTACGCATGCGCCCAGATAAGCAGAAACGAGGCGGTGCATTTCTGTCCAGCTCCCGTGGACACTGTGTCCAGAGGAAAAGAAGGCAGCATGAATTCCACAATGCCCTTGGGAGAACTTTCGGCTGAGGACAAAAAGACCAACAGGTGACAACAGACAGATCTCTGTGCCTTTTGATGTGGCAGGAAAGCAACTGGGTGCTTCAAGGCTGCTTCTGCTTTGTTACCACACACGCTGGCAGAAAATGCACATTTCAGTATAAACAGCTGCCAAAACAGAGACGCGGCCGTGCCGTGCGGTGTCAGCAATGCCAAAGCGCCTTCTTTAGAAATGGTGCCAGACTTCAGGCTCCGGAGTTGCTCCGACACAACATCTATGCTTTATTCTTCCTCAAAGATCAAAACCCTGAAGACTCTGTGCTCCCGTGTGAGCGTGCGTGTGCAGGCAGCTGTGATAAGGCAGCTTTCTTGTCCAGCCCACTCCCCTGCCCCCAGACTCACCATTTGCATCATGGGAGTATTCTATCCCAGACACAGTGCATCTTCGGAAAACCATCTTATTCTCAGTTAGGGTGCCCGTTTTATCTGAGAAGATATATTGTATCTGCCCTAAGTCTTCCGTGATGTTCAGAGCACGACATTGGAGCTGCGAGTCTGTTTCTTCATCGTACAGCTCGACGTCCTGGTTGATGAAGTACACTTGGCAGACTTTAACGATCTCAATGGAAACGTATAAGGAAATTGGGATCAAAACCTAGGAGACAGAAGGCACACAAATGAATTATCGGGAGGATGGGGAGCTGTGGAATTAGTCTGATCTATTTAAATAA
>JAQZBX010087996.1:0-12800 GCA_029593785.1 Cabassous unicinctus | reverse complement strand
CACCTGGACACAATTACCTGGCCGAGTTGACACATTAGCCTAACCATTACAGTCCACCCCTTGTCAACTCGGCAACCATACACATTACCCTAAACCATACTTAGTCTCTAAGTAAAAACAATAACAGACAAGCATACGTATATATTTCCGCCTAACAATGTTCAACTCCTCTGCGTACAACCGGAAACGCATTAATTCCATACAGAATAGAGTGCAAGTCCATCGGTAGTATTCATTCTTAAACTTAACATCCTTTTTTAATTAATGACTGGCAATCTCGAGAGAAACTCTGTAGAAAATCTGGGAAATGAAGGCCCCAAAAGATATCTCTATATACATCTATAGTTTATCACTGGAATAATAAAAGTCACACTGGATCCTGAGGGGAAACGGAGGGAGGAATAGAAGTGATGGAACATGGGACATTTTGGGAGTGATGGAAGTGTTCTAAATGATCTTGCAATGATGGATACAGGCTATGTCAAATTTCATCAAATTGTATAAAAGTGTATGATACAAAATGTGAACAATAATGTAAACCATTAACTAAGTTTAGCAGCAATGTTTCAATATTAGTACATCAACTGTAACAAATGTACCATCCCCATGTAAAATGTTATTAATAGGGGAAAAAGTTGAAAAGGGAGAGGATGTTGTATATATAGGAATCCCCTATATTCTGTCCATCAGTTTTCTGTAATCTAAAACATCTTTGAAGACAAAATGAAAAACATAAGACACTGGGGGAATAAACAAGAAAATGTCACTCTACAAACAAGACAACAGATCTTACTGTGATGAAAGACATAATGTCAAAAAGTATTTAATTTTATATTTTTAATTATTTTTTATTATTCCAATTTTTAAATTTTTTATTTTATTTGTTTTTAAAGCTATCATTATTTCATTTTCTTATTAATTGTATTTGGATACTTTCTTGGCTTCATTTTTGAAGTTCTGGATCACAGAAGGGTTACAAGAGTGGCACCAGAGGATCATTAGTGCAGGGTGTCTGTGATAGGGGATACGTGGGATAAGGTTCACCTGGGGCATACCTTCAAGGCATATAAATGTGTGAACTGTACATGGGGCATTGTCACAGTCGGTAGAGATTCAGACAATAACTGAAAGAATATAGAATTCCCATCCTGGGGAACTCTGCCACATCCTCTAAGGAACAGCAAGAATCCCCCAAGTATAGGGGCAGTGACAAATGAAGTAGCATGGACCTTTGATGGGGCTCTTGATATTGATGACTGTACTTATGAATCTTAACTTTTGAAATTGAAACTTAGTGTCGTATTCTTATAGGGTGCCTAAGTATTACCTCCTCTGAGCCTCCTTGTTGCTCAAATGTGGCCTCTCTATAAAGCAAACTCAGCATATAAATGCATTACCTTTCCCCCAGCATGGGACATGACTCCCAAAGATGAGCCTCCCTGGCACTAAGGGATTACTACGATGAACCAACTGGCAATACAATTGGAAAAAGACCTCAACCAAAAGGGGGAAAGGGTAAAGACAAATAAGTTTTCATGACTAGAGACTTCAAAGTGAGTAAGGAGGTCATTCCAGATGCTGCACTTATGCATGCTTCAGCAGGATCTCATTAACTGCCAAAATAAATATTGCCTCAAATATTGGGGCTCCTGAGGGCTCAGGAGACATTTACACACTATAGATAGGGCAGACAACTCAAGAGTTTGGTGCCCTGCCAGTATGCCTCCTCGGTGTGACAGATTTGAACTCATTTGTGGTTCCCCTACACATGGCTCTTTTGCCCCTTCTATTTGAAATTATAGTTAGTACTAGAGTTGATAGGTGTGTGCTCAAGAGACTCAAATCTTTGGTCTGTCCATGTGCCAGGTGGGGCATGAGTCTCAACATATTTGCACCACCTACTCTCCAGTTCATTAGGCTCACCCAGGACAAATAACAAGGAAATGATGATGGACAATGACCATCCCAAGGAACAGAGAGAGTCTGCAACTGCAAGCATGATAGTCTAATCCATCTGCACCATAGGATCTAAGTCCACTCTCAATTAGAGGCAAAGCAAGCATCACCATCTAAGAACCCTCAGGATTGGAGAATAAGTGATGGTCAAAAATAGGCTTACTGGTATTCTAATATAGGCTTATTTTGATTATAGCAATGGAAAAAATTTTATCACTGATGTGGAGGCAGTGGCCACGGGAGGCTCTTTGGGGAGGGAGAGGGAAAAACTGATATAATATGGGGGCATTTTCAAAACTTGGGTATTGTCCTGAATGACATTGCAATGACAGATACAGGTCATTATGTATCTTGTCACAACTTACAAAATTATGTGGAAGAGAGTGTAAACTACAATGTAAAATATAATCCACACTTAATGGCAATGCTCCAGAATGTGATCATCAATTTTAACAAATGTACTACACTAATGAAGGATGTTGTTAATGTGGGAAAGTTTGGGAAGGGTAGGGAGCGGGGCACGTAGGAATTGCCTATATTTTTTATGTAACATTTATGTAATCTGACTATATTATAAAAAATATATATATATTTTTAGAAGTCACATTAAAGTTTGGTGAGTAGTTATTAGAAGTCAAATCTCTAGAACATAAGTCCCCCTTTACATTTTGACAACCTCTTTAGTTTCTGAATGAAACCAAACTGGATTCTCATTCAAACTGTTGCAATATTTTCTTAGTTGAAGAATATGAATAATATATGGACTCACACAAATATATAGTCACAAAATAAAAGGAGTATATTCATAGAACTCTCAGAAAATTGTCATATTCTTCTGATTCTACCCCAAAAGTGAACAAATGGTGGTTTCTTAAGGCTTACAATTTTTAATCTGAAATCATAGTAAGAAACTTTTCATACTCTGTTAGATTTAAATTCATTGATCTATTTAGGTATTTTGAGTACATCTTTTACTCATGCGTGATTTTATATCATCATGAAGCTTCAACTGGAAAATATTGGTTCACAGAATAATGCAGATTTTACAAATGTCATGTATTTCATTATATATTACCAAAAAAATTCATATTTATTAAATCTGAAAGAGACCACAAGCAGTTAATGATATATGTTACTCTAGAGTTTTAATTTTATGAGCTAACAAATAATATTTTAGTGTTAACTATATAATCTCACTCCTGTAATTTGTTGTATGGACCTGCGCATTGTTACTTATTAATGAAAATTTTATTTAGTCACAAAGTACGTTCCTGTTTTTCACTCCATAGCAAATTCTTATTTTCCACTCCCTAGCAATTTCTTGTCTCTCACTCCCTAACAAACTCCTGTTTTACTTCTCCCCTTTATCTGATAGCTAAAAAATCATTCACTGGATGGAGAAGGCTGAAACAAAAGGCACTTTATTTTTTTAATTTTTTAACAATTTTTTAAAGAAGTTTTAGATTACATAATTGTTACATTAAAAATATAGGGGATTCCCATATGCCCTACCCTTCCCCCTCCCACATTTTCCCACATTAACAAAATCTTTGATTAGAGTGGAACATTTGTTAATATTGATGAACACATATTGAAACATTGCTACTAACCATGGACTACAGTTTACATTATGGTTTACGCTCTGCCCTGCATAATTTTATAGGTTATTACAAAATGTATAATGGCCTATATCCAGCATTACAACGCCATGCAGAACAATTCCAATGTCCCAAAAATTCCCCTATGTTACATCTATTCATCCCTCTCCCTCACCCTAGAACCTCTGGTGGCCACTGCCTTTATATCAATGATAAAAGTTGTTCCATTGCTGGAATATTAATGTCTATAAAAGAATAATTAAAAGTATACTTTTATCCATTGTTCATTCCCCAAACATGAGGATTTGGAGATGGTGATGCCCACTTTCTTTCTAATTGAGAGGAGATTAGGTCCCATGAGGCAGATTGATGGAACTATCTTACTTGCAGTTGCAGATACACTCTGTTCCTTGGGATGGGTGTTGTCCATCAACTCCTTGTTAGTTGTTCTGGGTGAAGCCAATGAACTAAAGAGTATATGTTGCAACTCTGCTGAGATTCAGGGCTCAACCAGCACCTGAACAGACCAAAGATTTAAGCTTCTTGGACATATATTTAAGAAGTATAGTGTTAATTATAGGTTCAAATAAAAGGGGCAGAAGAGCCCTGTGTTGGGTAACTATAAATGAGTCTAACTCTGTTACATTGGGGAGCATAAATTCCAAACTAAGTCCCACTGACAGGATGTCAAATTCCTGAGCTTTTCTGCCCTTTTTATACTGTATAGATGTCTCTAGAGCCCTCAGGAGCCATACTTTGCGGCACTGTTTACTGTAGCAGTCAAGGAGATCCTGCTGAGATGTGCATGAGCATAACCTCTGGAATGACCTCTAGACACACTTCAAAATCTCTTAGCCATGAAAACTCTTTTGTATTTCATATTTCCCCCTTTTGGTCAAGACCTCTTTCTGGAAAAACATTGCTAGCTGGCACTTGGTAATAATCTCTCAGTGCCAGGGAGGCTCATTCCCAGGAGTCATGTCCCACACCAGGGGGAAGGTAGTGTATTTACATGCTGAATATATAACTCATATATATATATATATATATATATATATATATACACATAAAAGTTCAGCAATATATAACACTTAGGCAATATATAACACTAGGCTAATTTTCAGTTTCACAAGAACAAAACAGTGGCTCACCCCTTGTCTTTCAACTCTGGTGCCCACAGTTACAGGACTCAGTTTACAGGTTGATTCAGCCAATAGTATCTTTGTTCCCACCTGTCTTTGTTTAAATCTAATAAAAAACCTTTACTTCTTTGTTCAGGGAGGCAGATTTGAAACTTTCTCTCATGACCTCTGTCAGCTCCTTGATTAATTTTTTTGCTTTTGTGATCACGAGTTGGTGTGGATATCAATTCTTGGCACTGAGCAAGGACCTAGAGAACCTGCACAGTTCCTCTTCAATATCAACATCAATCTTATCATTAAGGTCATTAAATTTGGAGAAATTTGCATGCTTATATGGCAGACACAATTTCTCTGAATTTCTAAATTGATTTGAAACTGAAATAATATCATTAGCAATTATTTTTGTTATTTTGTTTCTAGTACATTCCTTTTCTAGAAAAGGTATTCAAAGCAGCAAAGTATATTTTTCTGTAGTCTGTCTTTTAGTAATAACCCATATTTGTTTGTGGCATTTGTAATTTGTTCCATTATCTTTTATTCTTGATAAATCAAGGAAGGAGGTATTTAACTTAGTTGATCATTTACAAGAAAATCTTTTACTTTGTCATTTTATCTTTTGTTTTTCTATTTTATATAGCATGGATTTTGACTCTTTCCTTTATTACTATGTTTTTTCTTATTTTCTTCTTTTTTTTATACTTAATAGAGGTTCACTTTGCTGTTCTCTTATTGGATTTATGATAATGAATTGTAGGCCACTGCTTTCAGACTATTTTGCTTTTTAAGAATAAGCAGTAACAGATGTAAACTTTTCTCTAGGGATTTCTTTATTTTTACTTCACATCTTTTGATATATTTCATTTTATTTCAACTCTATGAAAACACATAAACCTGTATTTTAAATTTTCCTTCTGATTTATTTTTGACTCACAGATTTGGTAAATGTATGTTATTAATATCAAAATTTTTTTGTTAATATCTAATTTAATTCCATTGTGCTCAGAAAACATACTATGAAAAATTAAGTATTTTAAATCATGGATACTTGTTTAATGGATCAGCATGTGTTCCATCTTAATATTGTCTCAAGTAAAATGCTAATGGAAACCTAACAGTATGCTACTACACAACTCCAGAATTTCTAAAATTAATAATCATGCCAACACCAAGTGTTCATGCTGCTATTACTCAACCTAACATCTCATGCTGTTTGATGGTATTCAAAATGCTACAATAATTCACAAAAAATTAAGCAGTTTCTTATAAAACTAAGATGAACAGTCAAGTCTTAATTATGTACTCAAGATTACTGAATGTATAGTTCCAAAAGAGTTTTGTAAAAAAATGTTCATAGATTTATTCACATTAACTAAAATGTGATATTGGTGTGGGTGTGCATCAAAGAAAAATTGGAAAATAATATGTGTTTTATTTATGCAGCAGAATAGTACAAAAATAATTTAAGTAATAGAAAATAGACACATCCAATACTATGGATGAATTTGAAAATTATTGTTTTGAGATTTCAAAAAAGCACCTTGCATCAGAGAGTGACTATAGTGCAAAGTAATTTACATAAAGTTTTATGGCAGGAAAAATTAACCAATTTTTAAATCAATATATAATGAATTAGTATGAATTGTTGAAATACAGGGCCTTTTTAGGGCAGTGAAACCATTTAGTATAACACTGTATTAGTAGATACATTACATTAAACACTTTTCAAAACCCATATAACTGTATAACACAAAGAGTAAACCCTAATATAAATGATTAAATTAGTTCATAATAATATTTTCCTGACATTTTTTCATCAATTATAACCAGTAATCCATCGCAATGCACAATATTAAGAATAGGAGAAACAATTTATGCAGATTGAGGTGATGTATGGCAACTCTGTACTTCCTGCATAATTTTTCCATAATCCTAAAACTGCTCTTAAAACCAATTAAAGTTTACAATATATATTTTTAAAAACACCACAACAAAAACACTTAGAAACTTTTTTCTCTCTCCTTAGAAAATTAAGGCCACAATAAAGACTATATAAAGTGCATAAAATAATTATTGTAAGACACATACAAATAATCTCTAGGTAGATTACCTAGAAAGTAAGAAGAACTTTTCACAATTAAGTGTCAGTGAATAAACTAAAGAAGAAATTCCATTACATTTGGGTGACTTCTGCTGTAAAATCAACATATTTCATAGCTTTCTTTTAGACTCAGATAATAATACAACAAAACAACATCAAACTCACACAAGGAGAGATAAAGCCTTTTCTGAATTCTAGGCATGAAGACACACAGGCAAACAGAGATCTTATCGTTTCAGACCTCTTCCTGGTGCCTTTCTGGAAATCTTAGTGATCTGGGTGAGCACTATCCATCTTTGGGAACTTGCCTCAGAAGAATCTACCTCTACAATTTGCCTCTGCTCTAGGTTGTTGTCCTGAGATTTTGTATAGGTCTTGACACAACTATATAGTGCCCCTTAGCCTACTGCATTGTTTTTGCCTGCTTCTTTCTATACCTCATCAGTAGAAAGTAAAAAAATTCAGGGAATTCATGTATGAATTTCATCTTGAGAAATAAAATCCTTTTCATGTAACTGCATTTGTAATCCAGTTGCCTCCGTGTAGTGGACTCCTTAACTTGGCACGTGACTGAGATGCTTTCCTGGCTGCCTCAGCCAAGACCTCCTTATAGGGGAACTTGGCTGAGGCACTTTTCTCTCACTCTGACTCTATTCTTTTGCACTCATAACATTTCTCTCTCTCTCCCTCTATCTATTCACCACCCCCAGTCTTTAAAAAAGACAGGAGATTTTTGATCAATGCTCCTTGGCAGTGAGACAATTTCCCCCATATTCACTGCCTGTCTTGTAACCCTGCCCAGTGCTATTCTGTAAGGAAAAATGAAATATTTGGAAATTAATTTATTTACATTTTGCCTCTTCTTTGCACTGTCATCCCATGCTATTTTAGCTTCCTCACTGCTAAAACATATACTATGCAATGGATTAGCTTAAACAAAGTGATTTGTTGTTTCACAGTTTTGAGGCTAGAAGTCCAAAATCAAGGTGTGATAAAGCTGATGCTTTCCCCTAGAAGACTGTGGCATTCTGGGGATGGTTGGCCATGATCTTTTGTCTTGACACTTCTGTCACATGGCAATGAACATGGAAGTCTCTCCTGATTTCTCATTTCCATTGACTTCTAGCTTCTGCATGCTCCCTGTGGCTTTCTCCCTCTTTCTGAATTTCCTTCTGCCTTTAAAGGAATCCAATAATAGTTTTAAAACATATCTTGAATTTTACTAACACCTTAAATGAAGTAACACCATCAAATGTACCTATTTACAATGGATTAACATCCGCATGAAGAGATTAAATTTCAGGACATGTTTTTCTGGATTACATACTTCCAAGTCTGTACTGATGCATAAAGCCTTTATTATTAGTTTTAGTTTGACCCCTTGGCCTAATTGTTGTTTCAGTTTCCTTTAGGTGCTCAAGTAAATACCATGCAATGGGTCATCTTAAATAATGAGAATTGTTTTAGCTCAGGATTATGAGTCTGAGGAGAAGTCCAAATCAAGCTGTCATCAAGACAATTCTTTCTTCCTGAAGACTGGCATTCTGGGGCTTGTTGCTGGTGATCATTGACCCAGGACTCCTGTCACATGGCAATGCATGTGGTGGCCTCTCCTTGATTCTCCTTTCTTTTCTAGATTCCATTTAATTTCATTTTCTTGTTTTCTGTGGCTTTCTTTCTCCTGTCTGAAGTTCATTTTGCTTATAATGTACTCCTGTAATGGTGTTATTAACCATCATAATTGAGGTGGACCACATTTTAACTGAAGTAACTTCATAAATAGTTTTTACTTATACTGGATTCACACCCATAAGAATGGATTAAGTTTACTAACATGTTTTCTGGGGTGCATACAGTTCTAAACAACCACATTCACTATTTTAACCCAAGACAGATGGACAAAATAACATAGCGAGCAAGTTAGAAAATTGGGCACAATGACATTCTGGAGGAGCAAAAAGCCAGAGCCAAGGACACTTCACTAATGGATTATGGTTCTGCCCCTGAGGTTCTAGCTGAGTTTGCTCAGTAAGTCCAAATAGAAATTGAACAAAGGGGCTCTAAGCATCATAGGAAATTAATTTCCCAGACAATGACCATAGTCCTCTTGCAAGGAGATTGAAAACTATGGGAGGACCATAGCACTTAATTATGGTTGATACTTGGCACAAATAAATGCCTGTAACACAGTAAGTTAATATTTGTTCCCACAAAGGAAAAGAACATAAAGCATTTCATGACCTTTTTGCTCAGTAACTTAAAAAGAATATCCAACTTGGTTAGTTTGTCTCTGCCAAAACAGAGCTAAACTTGTTAAACCTAATGAAGAATAATGGCACTGTGTGAGGATTTTATTACAGACCCTCCTTCAGCATGATCTGAGAAGAGGACTTCCAGGAAGATGGCATCAGAATACCTAGGCAGCATTCACTCTCTCACAGAAAAAACTGAGGTAGTGCAAAAGCTATCCAAGGGAGCTGTTGTGTGGATCTGCAGACGAAGGGAGTGCTGTGCATCATCCAGGAGTGAGAAAGACATAAAAAGTGTCCAAAAATGGAAAACAAATTAAAAACAGAAACACAGACAGCTAGAAGGATATAAAATAAGTTAAATCAAGTGTCAAACATGAAACAACAACAACAACACACACATACACACAAACTAGAGTAGAAAGAGAAGTTAACCATCTGAACAAGCCCATCAGGGTAAACAGATGCCTAAATACTACAAAAAAATTATAAGCCATACTAAGAAATAGGAAGACATGGCCCAGTATAATGAATAAAAACCAAAAACTACAACACCAAAAAAAGAGGGAGATTCAGGACTTGAAACAACTAATCAAGGAAGTACAGATGAATATCATGAATCAACTTAAAGAAGTGAAGGAAAAGATAACGGATATTAAGAAGACACAGGGAACAAACAGAACAAATTCTAAACATACTTAAAAAGATAACAGATCTGATGGTAATGAATGGCACAATGCAAGGAATAAAACATATGCTAGAAGGATGTAACAGCAGATATGAACAAGCAGAGGAAAGAATTAGTGATATCGAAGATAAAGCATCTGAAATCACACAGATAGTAGAACAGATAGAAAAAAAGATAGAAAAAATTCATCAGGGATTCAAGGATTTAAATAACAATATGAAATTCACAAACATGTGCAAAATAGTCATCCTAAAGGGAAAAGAAAAGAGAAAAGGGGCAGGAGGAGTGTTGGAAGAAATAATGACTGAACATTTTCCAACTTTTCAGAAGGACATGGATGTCCAAGACCAAGAAATGTAGTGTACTCCAAACAGTATAACTCCTAGCAGGTTTACCCCAAGATATATACTTATCAAATTGTCAAATGCTCAAGAAAAAGAGAGAATACTGAAAGCAGCAATAGAAAAGAGAGTTATCAAATACAAGCGAAGTTCAATATGGTTAAGTGCTTTTTTCTCATCTGAGACCATGGAAGTAAGAAGGCAGTGGTATGACATAGTTCAGGTGCTAAAATTAAAAAGTACTACCATCAAGAATTCTCTATCCAGCAAAGCTGGCATTCCACAATGTGGGAGTATTCAAAATATTCAGAGATAAAAAGAAATTTCTTATCAACAAGAAACCTGACCTTCAAGAAATACTAAAGGGAGTTCGGCAGATTGAAAAGAAAAAAAAAAAAGAGAAAGTGTTGGAGGAGAATATAGAAAGGAAAATCACTAGTAAGAATAACTAAAAAGAAAAAAGAGCAATAAAACAAAATATGACATATAGAAAACTAAAGAAAAATGGTTAATGCAAGCACTACCTTAAAAGTAGTAATGTTTAATGTTAATGGATTAAACTCTCTGATCAAAAGACACAGATTGGCAGAGTGGATGAGGAAATGTGACCCATTTATATTCTGTCTTCAAGAAACTCACCTTAAACACAGGGACACAAGGAGGTTACAAGGGAATGTTCAGAAAATGATTTTACATGCCAACAATAAACAAAAAAGAGCAGGAGTAAGTATATTAATATAGAACCAAGTAGACTTTAAATGCAAAACTATTGTAAGAGAAAAAGAATGACACAATATATTTAAAAAATGAGGAATCTGTCAAAAAGAAAGAACAATTATAATCACAATCATATGCACCTCACCAGGGTGCCCCAAAATAAATGAGTCAAACAGTGGATAAATTAAGGGGAGAAATAGACACTTCTACAATTATATTGATGGACTCTAATACATAATTAACACCATTAGACAAAAAATCTCAACAGAGGCATAATACAGAATCAGAGACCTTGAATGATATGTTAGAGGATCTAGATCTAATAGACATATGCAGAATATTACACCCAAATAGAGCAGAGTATACATTATTTTCTAGTGCACATGGATCATTCTCCAGGGTAAACCACACACTAAAACACAGCACAAGTATCAACAAATTCAGAAATATTGAAATTTAAAAGTAATATTTCAGACCACAATGGAATGGAGCTGGAAATCAATAAGGGGCAGAGAAGCAGAATAGACAAAAAGATATAGAAGTTAAACTACACACTTTAAGATAATCAGTGAGTCAAGGAGGAAATTGTAAAATATATCAGTAACTATCTTGAAACAAAAGAAAATGAGAACACAACATATCAAAACTTACAGGTTGCAGCAAAAGCTGTTTTGAGACAGAAATTTACACCCATAAATGCTTATATAACAAAAGAAGAAAGAACCAAAATTGAAGATCTAACTGTGCACCTGTAGGAACTAGAAAGAGAACAACAAACTAAAACCAAATAAACAGAAAGAAGTAAATATCAATAACAAAGATTAGAGAAGGACTAAATGAAATTGAGAATTAAAATAACTAGAAAAATTAACAAGACCTAAAGCTGGTTCTTCTAGAAGGTTAATTAAATTGAAAGACCTGTAGCTAGACTAACAAAGAAAAAAGAGATAAAATATAAATATATAAAGTAAAAAATGAGAGAGGAGATATAACCATGGATCCCACAGAAATAAGGTATCATATGAGGATATTTTGAAAACTTTTGTGTCCACAATATGGATAACTTAGATGAAACAGGCAAATTTCTAGAAATGCAGAAGCAGCCTAGATTGATGAAAGAAGAAATTGGTGAACACATAAAAGCAATCACAAGTAATGAGATTGAATTAATCAACAAAAATCTCCCAACTAAGAAAAGCCCGGGACCAGTTGTCTTCAAAGGTAAATTTTACCAATCATTCTGGATAGACCTAACACCAATCCTGCTTAAACTCTTCCAAATAATAGAAGTGGAGGGAACACTGCCTAATTCATTCTATGATGCCAACATCACCCTGATACCAAAGCCACATAAAGAGGTCACAAAAAAGAAAACTGCAAGCCAATCTCTATAATCATCCAAGATGCAAAAATTCTCAAGAAAATACTTGATAATCATTTCCAACAAAACATCAGATAAATTATAAATCATGATCAAGTTGGTTTCATCCTTGATATGCAAGGATGGTTCAACATAAGAAAATAAATCAATGTAATGCAACACATTAACAGATCAAAAAGAAAAATCATGTTATCATCTCCATTGATGCAGAAAAAAAATTTGACAAAATACAGCATGCTTTCTTGATAAAATCATTTAAAAAGATAGGAACAGAAGGGAACTGACTCAAAATGATAAAGGATATATATGAAAAGCCCACAATGGTGAAATGTTTAAGGCTTCTAAGATGAGGAACAAGATAAGATAACCACTGTCACCACTCCTTTTTTAACATTGGGTTAGAAATACTTGTTTAAGCACTTAGGCAAGGGAAAGATATAAAACACATCCAAATTGGAAAAGAAGAAGTAAAAATTTCACTATTTGCAAATGACATGGTCCTATACATAGAAAGCCTTTCAAAATCTACAACATAGCTTCTAGAGTTGATAAATGAGTTCATGGAACATAGGGCATTTTTAGGGCATTGGAATTGCTCTGTGTAATCTTGCAATGATGAGTACAGACCAT
>JAQZBX010087995.1:0-12791 GCA_029593785.1 Cabassous unicinctus | reverse complement strand
CCATTGATTTACTATCCCCTTCTTTTTATTCAAAGCAAATTGATGTATTTGGTATTGAAAATATCAATATTTGTAGAGGGACCATAATTTATCATCCAAATAAGGACAGCTAGAGAGTGAAAGGGGCATCATTGATAATTAGCAGGCAATGGATAAACCAGTGTGCTTCCAGGCAAACCAGTCCATATTCGCCTTAGCTATGCCCTAACTAAGCTCCCCAGAGGCCAATTTCTAGATATTTTAACTAAAGTTGCTAATGTAAGTCATAAAGCCTAATGGAGAAGAGAAGCTATAAATCTTGATTGTAATGACTTTGTCCCTATGGGGATGCCAGAATAACTGCTTGAAAATAAAAATTCTGGTTAGCCCTTCATATCCTATGAAGTGAGTTGGACCAAATTTCAAAAATAAGCACACTACTCATTCACTCATTCATGCTTGCATTCATTCATTCATTCATTCTACAAACGTGTCAAACCATTCCTATCTTCTAGGAGCTCCTAGTTGTCTTAGTTGGCCAGGGCTGCTGTGATACAGAGTCACAGACTAGGTGGCATAAACAGCAGGAATTTATTGCCTCAGGTTCAGAGGCTGGAAGTTCAAAATCAAGATTTTGGCTGGCCCATGCTTTCTCTTCGGTCTGTAGCATTCTGGTGGTGGCTCGCTGGTGATCTGTAACTCCATCTCTTCCTTCATCAATCTGCCGTCTCTCTCTCCATACGTCCAAATTTCCTGTTCTTACAAGGACTCGGATTAAGGTGCACCCTGATCCAGCACGGCCTCCCTTTAACTGACAGGCTCTTACATGATTCATTCCATAACACCAGTCACAAGAGGGACAAAAGTGAAACAGCAATGCAATATCCAACGTGGAGGTTCATGACGAAGTTATGCCCAGTGGGCTACAGCACACAGACGAGGGGCTTGAACTTAAAAAAGAGGTTGTGATGGGGGTACTTGTGGTAGACAGGAGAATGCCCCTCCCCCACATATGTCCAGGTCCTGATCCCCAGAACCTTACATGGTACAGGGACTTTGCAGATGTGCTTAAGTCAGGTATCCTGAGATGGGTAGATTATCCTGGTTCATTCAGGGGGACCCAATGCAATCCCAAGAGAGAGGCGGGAGGGCAGAGAAGGAAATAGGAGGAAGGAAGCAGAAGTCAGAGTGATGAGAGGCCAGGAGTCAAGGAACGTGGGCAACCTCCGATTGCTGGAAAAGGCAAAGAATGGTTTCTTCCCTCGAGCCTCCAGAAGGAATGCAGTGTCGCCCACGCCTTGATTTTAGCTCATTGAGATCCGTATCGGACTTCTGGCCTCTACAACTGTAAGATAATGAGTTTGGGTGGCCTTAACCCACTAAATTTGTGATGATTTGTTCTACATCAGCAACAGGAAACTAATACAGAGTTACCCAATGCTTCCCAGATGATCTGGCATGGAACAACGTGAAGGTGGGCCTGACGAGGCCAGTCAGGCGTGGAAGGGAGACCCAGGATGGACATTTGCTGAGCCAGGTGGAGAGGACGGAGATGGAAGGCAGAGAGGTGAAGTAGGAGGCGGATGCAGCTATTAAAGTCAGGAAGGTGAAGGCTTTTACTAGGTCCCGGGTGGTGAGGATGGAAGAGGTGGATCAAAATGGCTTTTCCTTCAGGGTGGAAAAATAACAATGGTTTGTTATGCTCTAAGGTGATTTCAGAAATTAAAGAGTGTTCGGGTAGACTTAAACAGCTGAAAATATGGCAATGCGCTCCATCACTTACTAGCTTTTACATTATGGGCAAATTACTTAATCTCTTTACATTTTTCTCATCTGCAAATGGGGGCAGTAATATCATCATCTACTTATGAGAATAAAAAAATATATATATACACACTTATATAGATATAGATAAGTTAGCATAGTCTGGCACATAAGCACTCAACAAGTAGAATGAATACATATTATGTATAAGTAATAAATAATGTATCCAAGTATGCTGGAGAGGTTCAAGGAAGGACTGACGTCAAAATCTTTGCTCTTAGAATTGTCGTGATATTAGAATGCACAAATGCAAAGCAGTATAGAGGCATTATGCATTGTCATTATAATTTTGCACTTTTAAATGAATGGAAGAGTGGGGTTTAGAGTTGCCTTACTCTATTGAATTCAACAACTATTTTCAGGCCGCCTTCAGTGGGGCACACAGTGCGCTGAAACGTGAAACATGGGGTGGTCCTCTGGACAAACCCATGCGACCTGAGAAGAGAGACATGCAGAGCAAATTATTTCTACTTCATTTTTATTACATAAGCAGTTTATTTCTCATTGTAAAAAGCTTGGTACAAATAAGTCATCATTTAAAAATAACTAAACAATAATTGGAAGAGCTAGTGATAATCGCTATTGAAATTGTAGATCTGTTTGAAACCGTATTTCCATCCTCCCTCTAATTCCCCTCTTCCCCACCTCTCCCCTGCTTTCAGACAACGAGACATGTATGTACTCATTGCTCAGGGGTGAGACGTATGAAAGAACTGCAAATAGAGAAAACAGTTCTTCCCCCCTATGGTTTTCAAAAGCCTAAAATCATCTGAGACCTGGTACAACAGGCATGCAAAGTGTATTTCAGAACTTGAGAGGGACTTGAGAAGATAGAGAAATAAATAAATGAAAGAATCCCTTGGGTCAGATAAACAGACGTGCAT
This sequence comes from Cabassous unicinctus, assembly GCA_029593785.1. Taxonomy (NCBI): domain Eukaryota; kingdom Metazoa; phylum Chordata; class Mammalia; order Cingulata; family Chlamyphoridae; genus Cabassous; species Cabassous unicinctus. The sequence goes on along the minus strand of JAQZBX010087995.1, from coordinate 10,104 downwards.
GTTTTCTTTGTGTTGATATTTTTTAATGGCTTCCCTCTAAACGCTGTTTTACGTTGGATATAGACTGCTCACACATGTCCGTGTAGCAGAGGAGTAACTGGGAATAACTGTGAGCGCCCACTCACCTTGGACCCCAGAAGGCTGCCAGGACCTGCATGTCCTTCCTGAATCCCCCTGCCCTTCGCAGCCCACCTCCCACAGCCTGCTGGGTTTCCTGGCTTCTCTTTACAGCGTCAGCCTCCTACAGGCACAACACACAGCCCGGGTGCCGAACCAGCATGGTGACTGTTTCAGTCTCCAGCCATCCTTTCCAAACACTTGGGGAGGCTCAGCACATTAAAGAAATGAAGTAGCCTCCTGTCGCTTTTGTTCAAAACGCTGTCTCCTTTCCAATTAGACTGCCCAGCCCCATGTACCAATCAAAACTGCAAGACTGGCCTGGCCCTGCCTCTTCTCTCCTCACCCCTGGGCTGTGTGGGGAGAGTGCGTGGGCCGCAGAGGCTAGAACTGGTTCCTTTGCTCGCACCTGCTCTCTAGCGCTCTCTGTGCTTTTCAGCTGGACCTCTTGGTGGGGAATGAGGGAGAAGGTCTCTTCTAAGTGGAATAGAAGGTCTCTATTCTAAGTGGTCACTCAGAGCCCGGACCTCTTCCCAGAATGTCCCGGAGCCCAAAGCCATTGCTCATCAGCGCTCCGTGTGCAGGGCTCCACCGGGTCCAGGAATGTGGACTGAACCCAGGACAACTGCCCCTCCTGGCTCTGCCCCTCTTCCCTTGCCTTCCTGACCCCTCACCCCACCCCAAGTCAGAACCCAGGTCACCGTCCAATTTAGCTTCTTTCAGGACTCGTGGTCACTCATCCTCCATGTTTTCCAGCTCAGAGAGCATTGCAAAGCTGTGTAAGAGCGCCCTTGAAGCCGCACTCGTTGGTCTTGGGGGCTTATAGTAGCCCACCCCTTCCAGAGGGTGCAGGCGTCCACAGCCTGGCAACAGAGTTCTTCAAAGAAAGCTCCTCACCAGTCTCAGATTTGGCTGCTTTATATATTCTCCAAGTAGGTGAGGAGACTTGAGAGGTGGCGGCTAGGTTCTAGAGTCCTCTGGCAATTTCTAGCATCTCCTGTGCAAACCTGCCATATGCAATTTTGTCCCCACTCATGTTGGTTAGCTGATAGGCAGTTCAACTGATTTTCTTAGATTTCCAAGTTTTGGCCAACCTGATGAACATAAAAATGTATCTCATTTACCTGCTTACTGATGAGATTGAATCTCTTTTCAGATATTTTCAGGTTCTGTCTGTGGTAAAATCCTTCTTCAAGTCTTTTCCTCATTTTTCCTATTGGGTGTTTTGGTTTTTGTATATGGATTTGTAGGAATTATTTACGTATTCCAAATGAAAAGCCTTTGTCAACTATATGCTGCAAATATCTTCACAAATATCCAGTTTTATTTGATACTTAATATTTTCTATCTTTTGATAACTATAAATTCTTAATTTGAATATAGTCAATTTTTATATTTCTTTTCCTTAATGGCTTATCATTCTTTTTTATTCTGCTTAAGATTTTTTTTTTTTCATCCTAAGGACATGATATTCTCCTAAATTGTCTTGTAAAGTGTTATGGCTTTGCTTTTGGCGTTAAAGTTTTTCAACCATCTAGATTTAATTTTTGTATAGAGTGTGAGGTACAGTGTTTGGTTCTGTTTTCTAACACTTGTCTCAGCACCATTTAATCCATATTTTCCTACACATCTGCAAAGCCATCTCTGTGATATATGAAAATTCTAAGTACTTAAGGTCTACTTCTGCATTCTTTATTCTTTTCTTTGGGTGATGTGTCTGTTCTTGCCCCAATTCCACATGGGCTTGACCACCAGAACTTTGTGATAATTCTCAATAGGATAAGTTTTTCCATCTTCTTCTTCAGGCATGGCTTGGTTATTCTTGACCCTGGCTTTTCCATGTAAATTTTGGAATCAGCATTTAAATGTCCTCAAAAATCCTGTTGGCATTTTCATAGAAACTGCATTAAATCTATAGATCGGTTAGAGGAATAGTTACTTCCCTAAAACTTTTATGTATTCCTATTCAACTTTATGTTATATCTCTTCATTTATTCTCACCTTTAATCTTTTTAAATATGTTTTTATAATTTCCCAAGAAAATCCCCTTATCAATTTTGTTATATTATTTACTACTTCTTTATTCTTTTGGCTTTTGTAAAAGATATCTTCAAAAAATTTATATGTTCTTATTGTTGCTGAGATGTAGGTTTGCAAGTGATTGTGAATATTTATCTTATATCCAGCAACCCAGATAAACTCTCCATGATTTTAATAATGTATCTAAATATTCTTTAGGGCTGTCTAGGTAGACAATGAAATAAGATGCAAATAATAACAGCTTCTTCCTTTTTAATCTTTATACATTTCATTTTATTTTTGTGTGTTTCATTGAGCTGGCTTTCAGTACATTGACTTCCAGTTCAAAGCTAAATGAAGGAAGTGATAGAAAGTAATCTTATGCATGGTTTTAAAAAGGAATGATTTTACTTTTCACCTATTGGTATGATATTTCAACTAAGTTGTTTTTTTTTTTTTTTTTTTTTTTAATGAATAGTCTTTGTCAGAGTACGGAGGTTACACTTAACCTCCGTACTCTGACAAAGACTATTACATATATCCTTAACAAATTAGGAAGAGAAATATATATCCTTTTTTATATATTTATATATTATCCTTTTTAAAAAAATCAGGAATAGATGTTTACTTTATTGAATGCTTTTTTTTCATCTACTAAAATGATCTTATAATTTTTTTTGGTGATTAATGCATTTATCTTTCTAATGTTAATCCAGCTGTGCATTTCTAGGATAAATCCAATTTATTTATGATATAATTATTATCCTTTATACACAGCTGGATTGCTGTGTTGATATTTTGATTAAGATGTTTGCGCCCATATTTGATAAGATTTACTGTCCTGGCTGATTTTGATATTAAGGTTAGCTATTCTCATAAAATTAGTTGGAATGAGTTTCTTCATTTTCTGTTCTCTGAAAGAGTTGTATATACTGGTTTGGCATTATTTGTTAAATGTTGTGCTGAATTAATTTTAAAAACCACCTGGGCCTGGTGTTTTCTTTGTGGGAAGATTTTTAAACTCTTCATTCAGTTTATTTAGTTTATCTGTTTCTTCTTGAGTCACTTATATGTTTTTAGGATTTTGAAGATTTAATTTGTTTTCAAATTTATTGGCATAAAGTTGTTAATCCTATCTTTTATCTTCTCAATCTCTGCAGCATCCTTACTTATGTCTTATTTTTAAAATATGTCCTAATTGTTTGCTTTTTCTCTCTTTTTATCCCTTGCTCTCTTTCTTTCTCTCTCCTCTTTCAATATCGCCAGAGGTTTGCCAGTCTTAGTATTTTATTCTTTCTACTTTGGGGAGGTTTGCTCTATTATTCTTTTACTAACTTCCTGTGCTAGATGCCCAATTCAATGATTTTTTTCACCCTATTTTCTTTTCTAATATCCACATTTAAGGCTTTAATTTTCCCTCTAGGTACTTCTCTATTTTTATCCTATAATTTATATATATATATAGCTTTTTTATTGTTGTTTATCAGCATTTTCTTTTTCCATTTTGATTTAGTTTTTGAACCATGAGTTTTTTAAATGTGTATTCTGATAAAATTTCTGAACGGAGGTTTTCTGTTTATCACTTTGTTCTTGATTTCTAACTTAATTGCATTGTGTAGTGAGAATAAGACTTATATGATACCAGCCTGATAAAATCTGTTGATAATCTGCTTTATGAACTAATAAGTGGTCAATTTTCATTAATGTTCCATGTGTGTTTGGAAGAATATATTTTTCATTTGCAGGCTGTAATATTCTGATACCAACATGAAAGGTCTTTTTTTCATTCTCTTATATTTTCCGCTACATAGAGAAGTTATTGAATTGCTAAGCAATGTTCAGATAGTCATTCTAATGTGCTTAAAGGGTACTTAGTGTACACCTATGCATGGACGTTTACCAGGCCTTAAGAATAGAGTGATGGACGACACCAGCACAGTCCCGGTTCCCAGACGTGCACCCTAGGGTCTAGAGGTGAAGAGACCTATGTGCTCGTGTAGTTGTTTCATCATGTTGTGTTAAGAGACACAAAGGGCATCCACGATATGTGATGGGGGAGGCTCTGTCTGAGGTCTGGTACTGTGGCCATAGCAGGTTAGTCATCACTAGCCATACCCAAAGTCCAGACACAAAAATATAGAAAAGAGGCAGGGGCACATGAGTCGTCAAGAAGGGAATAAGGGCCTATTCTTCCACCCTGCAGTGTCTTCCATCTCCTTACATTCCCTGTGCCCGTGCTTCCCAGCCCCTTTCCTTCTTTTCTCTTCCCCCCCCTCATCTGTCCATCTGCCTTTCAGTCTCTTGCCACCATAGTCATCTTCCTTTGTAAACATATTACATGCCCAGGGAAGACTTCACAGCTCTGTGGGTATAGTCTGTTCAGCAGAGATTGGAATGCCACTCACATTCATAAATTGATGCTTTCCAATCCAAAAGTTACGTGGTTAATTAAATTTTTCTCTTGTCAGTTTGCCTATATAAATATCAAAGAATATTTTTAAAGAGTTAACATGCTATGTCTATTATTCTAATGAATGCCATCCCCCCAAATAAGGTCCAAACTAAAGTCACTTTCATCATACTAGTTTCATTTTCCTGGCTGCCAAAGCACGCACTTTGCAAAGGGGTTGGCTTAAACAATGGGAATTTATTGTCTCATGTTTTTGAGGCTAAGAGAAGCCCAAAATCAAGGCGATGCTTTTCCCCAGAAGACTGTGGCATTCAGGGGCTGGCTGTCCGTGATCCTTGGTCCTTGGCTTTTCTGTCACGTGGCAGTGCACGTGGCGGCCTCTTCTGGCTTCTCCCTTCTCTTCTGGGTTCCACTGACATTCATCGTCTGGCTGCTCCCTCTGGCTTTCTCAGTCTGCCTTTCACTCTGTTTATAAAGGAGTCTAGTAATCCAGATTAAAGCTCAACTTGAGTCATTCAGACCACACCTTAATTGAAGTAAAATCTTGATGAGATATTATTGATAACAGGTCCACGCCCACAGGAATGGATTAAATTTAAGAACATGTTTTTCTGGGGTACATAGCACCAAGCCACTGCAATACACAACAGTACATTTATATTGTTGTTGTTTGAAGTTACATGAGGTCGTTGTGCTTGTTGTTAGGTTGGTTACCCTGAGGATGCCTATTGCCCTGATAGTCAATTAAAATCACTGCTCATTTTTATTATATAGCTGGTGAGCCATGTCTCCCTCACTTGGTACTTGTCTAGCCAGCATTTTTTACCAAAGAGTACTACATAGTGGCTATCAGGCTACTTATCAGCTTCAGCCCATTCATCCAGCCTAGCAAGTCACCCTTGGAATGTGTTTCTTCTTTTCTCTTTTCCTTCCTGGTTTCTTCTGGTTTTGATTGTGTTATACAGTGCATTGGCTAATCGTCACAGCATCCTCTCATTTTCACCCCTGATCAGCAGGCCATCCTTTTCCTCATCAAAGCCACTCATTAAAATGGTCACCAGGAGAGGAACTAAGAGAGAGGTAGGATGGGCATCATGAGACACCCTCCAGGCAGACATCCATCCCTTAATCATCAGTTCTAATACCTTTAAGCTCATCTTAATTGTATCATCAGCCAATCCACACGGCTAGGAGGCCAATTTTTGTCGTATACTTGGCTCAAATGTAGGCACTGTCCTTCAAGCCTACTGCATTCCTTGTATTTATCCATCCAGTGAAATTAGCTTAGCCTGGCATGACTTCTTCATAATGAACCCATTTGGACTCATAGTGACCTCTATCTTCTTGTTTAAGTGCTCACCAACCATCCTAAGAAAATAATCAAACTCATGTTCTCTCAATGCTGCTCTGCTTTCTGGGTGAGCTCATGTGAATCCTAATAGCCAAATCCAATGGTCATTTCAGCTCCCCTCTTGACCTTTCGGTGGCATTTGACACTGCCCACCATCCTATCTTTCTCATGCACTAATTTGTGTAATTCATCTTCTCCTCTTTGAAAAACCAGAACACTTATTTTTTTCCAGTTTTCTGGATGGAAATATCTGCTGTTTTATAAATGGTTTTTCAACATCACCAGTGATGATTAGTCCATGTAATTTGTAAACTCTTTCATGGATTTGAGAAGCAGCTTATCCAGGCTGGGAAATCTTTCTTCCACAACTTGGCTCTCTTAAAGCCTCCTCCTGGTCTTAGGGCTTTAACGTTCTTCTAAATGTTCCTTTTCCAATTACCTGTCTGCAGGTTCTTCTCAAAGACAGACAAGAGGAAGCAGAATAAAATACCCAGAGATGCTCTTTCTTGCTGTGGAAGAATGACTCAGTGGTTCTCAAGCTTATTTAGGTGGTGGAACAACTAGAATATAAAATACTCTATGGAACATCTCAATCTTGTGAAAGATCAAGACTATTGAGAGCTATTTTCATCTTATGATCAATTTGGCTAACTAAAGTTATTATATATGACAAGTACTTTATGTAACATAAAATTATAGCTACGAGAAAATGCATCCTCCACAATCACAAGGTATCAAAGTCTTCTCCTTCTGGAGTTCCCTGCTAATAATCGCTTGCTTCTTGTTTGTTTGTATTTATTTATTTATTCATTCACTCATTGCATTTTCTGTTAGAACTTAAAAACCAGAGAAGGCAGTGGATGCCAAACAGGAAAAAGAATTACTGGAGGAAAAATGAAAAGTTGAGACTACTTTACCATTCCAGTTAATTTTGGTGAGTTGTAAAAGGACCAAAGGAAAGCAAAGATCCAAAGATCCAAGGAAATTTGGTATCTCACAGGACACCTACTAGGCTGGATGTCAGCTGATTGGGAAGGCTTTGGAAAAGTCCACTATCTACTCAAGACAAGTAATTACCTGAGAGGAGATAGTTCCCAATCTGTTGTTCTACCCTGGGATTAGTGGCCTTTTTCAAGGAAAAAGTCATAAAACCTATTATTCATTTCTCTTACCTCTCCCTCCATAGTCCATAAAAGGATTAAATACGGTGTCTGCCTCACCTAAGTAAATACAGGTATCTGCAGAAAGTAATAAGATTTGTAAGAAGTCACATGGCAGCACTTGTTTCTTTCGTATTTGGGTTTTGTCCCAAATGCTAGTAGGCTCCCTTCTTTTTCCATGAAGTTAAGTAACTTTTCTTGGTACTATCTTACTGTAAATTGTTCTGTGCTGTTTCTTTCCCCACACCCACCTCTGAGATGTGGTGTGCTTTTTCAGTTTGTAAGTTCCAGTTTTCTTTTAATTAAAAAAAGTCTTCTTTTCTATGTTTTATTTTTTTTCTGGTCTAGTTTCCCTTCTTTTTCTTGGAGATCCAATTATACATACCTTGAACCCCTTCTTCCTATTTTTGTTGTCTCCCAGCACTTTTCCATCAGTTCTTTGCATTATGATATGTTGTTTCTCACTGTTAGCAGAAGCCACTCTGCCTCAGAAGAAAGGTCACTATATTTTTTGGAATGGTGGGAACTATCACTCTTTTTTGCTTGCTAAGATTGGCAGTTGTGAGGCTGTTGCCACCAGTGAATTCCCTCCACTGTGCCACATTTCTAGACTGCATCTCTCAAAGGCACTCTATGCATGTTTCCTTAACTAAACCCACTTTCCCTGCTTCTTTTCTTCTTCCCGTCTTTGCATCGCACTTTACCAACCACAGTCTTCCCTTTTGTGCAGTGCCAGCTTCTGTGCAGAACATCTCAGAGATGTTCACACTCCCTCAGAACTGCCCACCTTCCCGTCCAAGCGTAATTGAACTTGGCAGCCTATCTTCATGTATTGTGGTTCAACATCTGCTTGGTTCCTCATTTCAGCCAACATGGAATATAATTATATTTTTTCCCTGTCTTCATTATCTTGGGTTCATTTTGGTTCAAGAGACAGGAGATGTTTATAACGAAAATCATCAATGGGGAAAAATTTTGTTTCTACTGGACTCAGCATTTAAAAATTCAAAGTGTAAGAGAAATATAATATGCTAATTCTCTCCATTTTAGTTGTCATACAATTGCATATGATTTCTTGTGTGCTTTTAATATTCTTCTGTGAGATACATACCTCTAGTTAGACTGCCAACTTCATGAGCAGTGATTCATCTAGCACATGTTGTTGAGTTAAATTGGTTCCATTACAGAAAGGGTCTTATGCTCGCTCATTTCATGCAAAAATGTAATAGTCATTGGGTTGGCAGGAGAGATGATCACATTGATTTTACATATAAGGACAATTTTAGGATGTTTACTATCATTTCATATGGTAGATTGTTTCCCCCAATTTCCAAAATGAGCTTCTGTCATATCCATGTATCAAATCCTCTTCAGGTTGGCTCTATCTGAAAATAAACAAATGTGTGGGAAATAATGAGGGTAGCCCTCTCAGGTTCCATGGAAAACTCTGGATTTCCATTGTTTCACTTTTCACAGATCCATTTATTTACTGTCCTCTTCTGTATTTTCATAGACTCCAGAGAAATCTGTTTGACAATGAACAGGGTCAGCCTTGAATACATCTTGCTTCATGTTTTTCGTATACTCTTCTATTTTCCTGTACATAAATAATGTCATCGAATTTTGGAACAGGAAATGACCTTAGGAACATTCTACTCCACCTCTCTCCCTTTACAGATTAAGAAACCGAGGCCAAGATGCTGAGGAAACTGTACACATTCTCAGCTGGTGAATGGTAGAGCTAATTTTCCAAAGATCCAGTCTTCTGTGCTTTCCACTACACCCACTGCCTTTGGTTAATTCTGCCTGAGGTCAAACAACACTTAAAAACACCCTGAAAATGCTCACTTATAAATGTTGCCCATGTTTAAACTTGAACTTGAGTGTCAGCTGAGTAGACAAGTACATCCAATGCAACTGCAATCATGTCCTTGGAAATTTATAGCATCACCCTCAAGCTCAACAACTGTTGGCAGCTACCCAAACTTCAGTTTTACCTCCAAGTAAAAATAGAGTATAATGCTTGTCATTAGCATAAATATGACATTTAAGTAACATTTAGGGCATGTGGAGACTTTGTGTTCCTGGGTGATGAACACTTTTTTTTTCACACAGATGTTCTTTCTTTATGTTTACAACAATCTAAAATTCCTCTCTTCCCAGAAGACTATATTGAGCAGAATATTTCCACATTGTCACTAACTTTTTTCTGTTTTGAAGGATACTTGTTTTTTTTTTTCGAAGTTACCAGGGATTGAACCCTGGACCTTGTACATGGGAAGCAGGCACTCAACCACTTGAGCTACATCCACTCCCCAGTGAGAGTTGGTTTTGTTTGTTTGTTTGTTTGTTTTGTTTTGTTTTGTTTCGTTTTGTTTTGTTTTGTTTTTAGGAGGTACCAGGGATCGAACCCTGGACCTTGTACATGAGAAGCAGGCATTCAACCACTTGAGCTACATCTGCTACCCTGAACGATACATTTTTATATCAGATAAATGGTGAAAATAATGGACCATAGAAGATTAAAGAAGCTGCTAATAATGGTGATGACAAACCGAGCTCTTAACTACAGGTGGGGCAAGAAAAAATTCTTTAAGGCAGACCATTATTCAAGTTCACATAGTTTGAGTTTCAGTGGTCAGCTGGATTGTAGTAGCAAAAAATGGAGCCACCCCCAATTCCTAGTGTCAGATAGAAAAGATTTTCTTTGGGGGGCAAGACTACCGGCAGATCAAGCGTTGAAGAGGCAGAATGCAAAAGGGTGAGGGACTCATGAAACTTTAAGCCAAGCCCGACTTCTTTGATGGCCAAGAGAGCAGCCAAACACCGGAAGTAGAGGCGTGCTCCTCTGTGCATAAAACAAGCAACAGGAAGAGGCGTGCTCCTCTGTGCATAAAACAAGCAACAGGAAGAGGCGTGCTCCTCTGTGCATAAAACAAGCAACAGGAAGTGGTGATGGCCAACACCTCCACCACCAGCACAGAGAGAAACCTGGCAATGGAAGCTTTCCACCTGGAGTTTCCCAACACCAGGACTTAGGAACGGAT
>JAQZBX010087994.1:0-12798 GCA_029593785.1 Cabassous unicinctus | reverse complement strand
ATACAGCATACTTTCTTGATAAAAACACTTCAAGACATAGGAATAGAGGGAAACTTCCTCAACATGATAAAGGGCATATAAGAAAAACCCAAGTTGACATCATATTCAATGGTGAAATGGTCAAGGCTTACCCTTTAAAATCTGGAGCAAAACAAGGATGCTCACTATCTCCACTCTTATTCAATATTGTGTTAGAAGTACTTGCTCTAGTACTTAGGCAAGAAAAAGAAAGAAAAGGTATCCAAATTGGAAAAGAATAATTAAAAACTTCACTCTTGCAGTTGACATGATCCTACACATCCAAAGCAGTATATGAACTGACCAAAGATTTAGGTCTGAGTTGTATATTTATTATTACTATTATTATTATTTTTATTGTGGATAAAAATCAAATTTTTCACAATATATACCAATATTTGTAAAATGATATATAAATACATATACATATATGTGCATTTGTTTACATAAATGTTATTTGTTTTATATATATATATATAAAAGCACCCTTAATATATATATTAATATATATATTAAAGGTGCTTAGATTACCTAAATATTACTCAAAAATTACAGGGATTCCCATGTTCCCCACTGCCCACACCTCCAACAATATCCCACACCACCATTCCTCATCCGTGTGGTACAACACCCGCAATGGATATACACATCCTGGGGCCTTGCCACCGAGCATAGACCACAGTTCTCATCACAGACCACACTCTCTCCCACCCAGTTCTGCATGGTATATTCTGATGGAAAATGGCCTACATCCGTCGCCGCTTCGTCACTCAGGACAACCCCCAAAGTCCCAAAAAAGCCCGAGTATTTCAACTGCCCCTCCTCTCCCTGCCCCAGAAATGTCCAGTGGCCACCGGCTCCACCTCACTGTTACAATTTCTTCCATTGCTTGAATCACAATATGTCTACAACAGAACACCACCAAGTCCACTCTAGTTCACAGCTCCTCCCCCAATCCTGAGGCTACTTGGAAGGTGATGTCCATTCCACCTCCAAGTGAGAGAGGGCTTATATCCCATGGATATAGTGGATGGGATTATCTTGCCTTCAGCTGCAGGCCCTCTCCATTCCCTGGGATGGCTGTTGCCCATCGTCGTCTCCTCGCCAGGTTACTTGGATGAGTCCATTGAGCTGTAGGATAGGAGTTGCAGCTCCACCGAGATTCCAGGCACAGCTGGCACATAGGTGGGCCAGAGGATACAGTCTCTGGAAGTACACCTAAAAACTCCTGCATCACATATAGGTTTGAGTAGAAGGGACTGATGGACCATGTGCAGGGAGGACTTATTTGAGTCCAACTCTGTCACTCTCAGGAACACAGATGCCAATGAAGAGCCCACTAATTAGGCATCACTCTCTGGGGCTATCCCCACTTGTATAGGACCTGGGTGTCACCAGAGCCCTCAGGGGTCCCTCAGTGTGGGGTGATATCCACTTTGGTGTTCTATGAGATCCTACTGAGGTATGCATAAATATTACCTCTGGGATGACCTCCCGACTCTCTTGAAGTCTCTTATTGACATGAACTCATTTCTCTTTACCTTTTCCACCTTTTATTAAAGGTCTTTTTCTGATTGTGTTGCCTGTTGGCACTTGGTATTAATCCTTCATTGCCAGGGAGGCTCATCCCCAGGAGTCATGTCCCACGTTGGGTGGAAGGTAATGCATTCAAATGCTGAGTTTGACTTAGAGAGAGGCCACATTTGAGCAACAAGGAGGCTCTCAGGTGTAACCCTTAGGTACCATAACAGTAGGGTAAGTTTCAATTAGAAGAGCAAATACTCATAAGGCTAGTCCTCAATAACAAGAACCCATCAGTGGGCCATCCTCTTTTGCCAGACACTGCCTCTGCACTCAGCGGACTGTTGCTGCTCCCTTGGGGAATGTAGCAGAGCTCTCCAGGCTGTTTAAAGGGTTTAGTGCTAATTATAAGCACTAATTATAAAGGGGGCAGTAAAGCCATGTGTAGGAAAATTATAAATGAGTCAACATCTATTACATTGCCTAAATATATAGTCATATATTCTAAGGTAAGGCCCACAAATGTGGTGCTGATTTCAAGGGTTTGTGCACCTTTATTATAGTGTCAGAATGACTCTAGAGCCTCAGGAGCACCCTTATTTGAGGCTTGAATTATAGTGGCAGTAAGTGAGTTCTGCCTGAGAGTTGCATAAATATAACATGTGGAATGACCTCCCCACTCATTTTGAAATCTCTTAGCCATGAAAACTCTTTTATTTAATGATCCCCCTTTTGGACAAGATAATTTCCTAAATGCATAATTGGGTTGTGCTTGATATTAATCATTCAGTGCCAGGGATACTCATACCCAGGAGTCAATCACCTCACCAGGGAGAATGTAGTGGATTTATTTGCTGAGTTTCACATGGAGAGAGGCCACATATGAGGAATAAAGTGATTTTCAGGAGATAATTCTTAGGCAATAGTATTTATTGGGCTAAGTTTCAATTTTGCAAGAATAAGTTTCACAGTTACAAACATAAATATTGAGGGCTTGACATATTTGTCTGTTTTCTTTTATTAGGCACTGCCTGTGTACTTGAGACATTCTTGCCCCTCTATTTGAAAACATAGCAGGACTCACCAAGATGGGAGTTTAATATTTTGCTATTTATTGTATGGTTATCCACCCAGTGAGATAGCACCATATGACAACATAAAAACACTTATATTCCATAGAAGCACGCCCCAGGTTCACCCTCCCCCACACAACCCCTCACCACTGACACCATGCACCAGTGAACTTCCCCTGCCATATTTGCCAAAAGAGTACTCTCACAATTTTATTTTCAACCACATGCATACACGTACCCAGAGTACACTTGTTCCTTCCTCCAGCCATCCCCTCAGTTCCTTGGATATCCCAACCCACTCACCAAATACTGTTCAACCTCACACTCCAGTGCTGTCAACCCCACTCACATCCCTACACCACCATCATCCCCATCCACTGCCAAACCTCCACTTTCCACATTATCATAGGTTCTACCCAGACTGAGCATCAACTCAACAAATTCTACTCCCTTTCTCTCATTTGGTAATCTATAATCCAGGCTTTATCATTGTATGTCTTCTCAATATGCTTAGGTCATATTACTGAGGTCATGCAATATTTGTTCTTTAGTAACTGGCTTACTTCACTGAACATAAGGTCTTTGAGATTCATTATATTGTGATATGTGTCAATACTTCATTCCTTCTTACAGCTGAGTAATGGTCCATTGTATGCATATATCACATTTTGACTATCCATTTATGCATTTATGGACACTTTATTGCTTCAAATTTTGCCAAAAGTGAATAATGTTGCTATGAACATTAGTGTTCATATATCTGTTTGTATCTCTGCTTTCAATTCTTCTGCGTATATATCTAGTAGTAGGATTGCTGGATCATATGGCATTTCTATAGTTAGCTTCATGAGGAATCACCAAACTATCCTCCTCAATGTCTTTCCCATTCTATAGTCCCACCTTCAGTGGATGAGTGTTCCCAATCCTCAAGAGCCTCTACATTATCTTTGTAATTCCTTAATCACTGTAGCTATTTCAATGAATTGGTTAAGGAGATTTGTTTGAACATCTTTGATTCATTGTTTCTAATCCTGTATCTTGTCTGGATGTTCATTATTTTCCTTTGACTGGTCCTTATCTTCCTGTTTCTTAGTATGTTTTGTAGTTTTCAGCTGATATCTCTAATTCTTATTTCCTTGATGTTTCTATTTTGGAGTTCAGGTTCTCTCTCTTTTTTAGGGCTTTCTTGTTGATTGGCTTTGTGGTATAGTTCCTCTTTGATACTTGGTTCAACTTATATTAACTTTTAGAATAGATAGTTATTAATCAGAATTTTCAGCTCTTCATCTGATTCTTGCTCTGAATATATGGAATAATTTTTTAACTAATTAATTTATTCTCCCCCAAGATGTCTCCCTCATTGGTTTGCTCATTGATTTTGCTCATTGTTTCCATGAGGAAACTGGAAGGAGCTACCTTGTTTACAGTTCCAAACACTCTATGTTCCTTGGGATGAGTGTTGTCCATCATCATCTCCTTGTTAGTTGTCCTGGGTGAGACCAATGAACTGGAGAGTAAGTATTGTAAGTCTGCTGAAATTCAGAGCTAAACTGGCAGATGCATGAAATAAAGATTTAAGTCTCTTGGACATATATTTATAAGTAGAGTGCTAATTATAGGTTCAAATAAAATGGGCAGAAGAACCATGTGTAGAGAACCTATAAATGTGTCTAACTCTGTTATAATGGGGAGCATAAATTACAAGGAAGGCCCACTGACAGGTTGCCAAATTCCTGAGCTGTCTGTCCTGCTTATACATTCTGGATGTCTCTAGAACCCTTAGGATCCCTGGTATTTGAGGCACTATTTACTGTGACAGTCAATGACATCCTTTTGAGACTTGCATGAGCATAACCTCTGGAACAAACTCAAACATCACTTTGAAGACTCAGCCATAAAAACTCATTTCTATTTACCAGTTACCCCTTTTGGTAAAGGTCATTTCTCCAGATATATTGCTAGTTGGCACTTGGTAATAATCTCTTGATGTCAGGAAGGCTCATCCCAGGGAGATATGTACCACACCTGGGAGTAAGTATTGCATTTATATGGTGAGTTTGGCTTAGAGAGAGGCCATATTTAAGGAACAAGGAGAATTTCAGGAGATAACTCAGGCAATATATCATACTAGGCTAAATTTCAACATCATAAGATAAGGTTCATAAATACAATCATCAATATCAAGGTCCTGGTGTAATGGTTTATCTTCTTTTATTAGGCACTGCCATTACACTTGGGGAATACTTGCTGTCCTATTAGAGAAAGAAGCAGAACTCCTCATGATGGGAATTCAATATTCTTTTGGTTATTGTGTGGATATCCACCCACTGAGACAATGCCCCATGAACACTTGAACATATTCATTTGCCTTAGAGTCATGCTCCAGGTGAACTTCTTCACATGCATCCCCCATCACTGAAACCCTGCATCAGTGATCCTCCCTTGCCACTGTTGTGACCTTTCTGGGATCCAAAATTTCTCCAAAAATTAAGTCAACAAAATAACCAAATAAAATTAATAAGAAAAATAATAATATTAAAATTAACCAATGAAATACCAAAATTAAAAATTTGAAATAATAAAGTCTTTAAAAATAAGACATTGTGTCTTAGGAAACTGTGGGATCTGTTGTGTTGTATGTACAATGACATTTTCTTCCATATATTCCCCAAGTGTCTGATTTTTTTTCAATTGCCTTCAAAGAAGTTTTAGGATACAGAAAAGTAACATAGAGAATATAGGGGATGTTCATAAACCCAATGCCCTCTCCCTTTTCCCCTCTCTCCTTTTAATAACATTTTACATGCTGATGGTATATTTGCTACCATTGATGTACATGTTGAAGCATTGTTACTAACTGTGGTCAGTGGTTTTCATTATGGTTTACATTTTGGATCATATACTTTCATATGTTTTGACAAAATTTGAAGTGGCTTGCATCTGCCATAGCAAGATTATGCTGAACAATTCTAATGCCATAAAAATGCCTTCTGTACTACCTATTCTATTCTTCCCTCTCCCTCTCATCGAATCTGCTGGTAACCACTAAGTTACAATTTTGAGGAATAAGATTCATGGTTACTTACAATAATATTGTGGGTCTGACATATTGGTCTGTTTTCTTTTATTTGGTACTGTATATGTTCTTGAGGGATTCCTGTTGCTCTAATTGTGAATATAGGGCACCCCCAGATGGGATTTTGATATTTTCTCATTTATTGTGTGGGTTTACACTGACTGGTATAACACACTATTCCAAGATGAACACTTACATATGCCATAGAAGCCTCTCCAGGTGTGTCCTGCCCTACATACCCTACACACACATTCAACATCCTATGCCAATAACCTTCCCCTGCCACATTTGCCAAAAGAACATTTTCAACATTGTAGTTTTAACCATAGACCTACAAATCCCCAGAGTTTATCTGACCCTTCCTGCAACTCTCCCCCCAGATTCATGGATAGTTTGACCAAAACCCCATCCATACTACCCCTTAAGGACCATCACCACCAAATCTAATCACATCACTGCACCGCTACCATGGTCATTTACTGCAAAGCTACACCCTTCCAACTTTCTGTAGATTTTTCCCATATAAGCATCAGCTCACAACCCTCTACCCACTTTCTGTCTCCTGTAAACCTATCTTCCAGACTCTAGCTCTGTGAGTCTGCTCAATTTGCTTATTCATATTAGTTAGGTCATGTAATATTTTCCCTTCAGTGTCTGGCATACTTTACTCAATATAAGGTCTTCAGGATTCATCCATGTTATCCTGTTTGTTTATACTGCATTTCTTCTTACAGTTGAGTAATATTCCATTGTATGTATATGCTACAGTGTGTTTATCCATTCATCTGTTGATGGACATATGGTTTGCTTCCAACCTTTGGAATAGTTAATAATGCTGCTATGAACAATGGTGTGCATATATTTGCTTTGGTCCCTGCTTTCAATTCTTCTGGGTATATACCCAGCAGAGGGATTGCTGGATAATATGGCCATTCTATAGTTAGCTTCCTGAAGAACCGCCATACTGTCTTCCACAATGGCGGTGCAATTTTGCATTACCACCAGTGGTTGATAAGTGTTCCCTTTCCTCCACATCTTCTCCAATACTTGTAGTCCTCTGTGTTTTTTTTTTTTAAAGCTGCCAGCCTAATGAGTGTAAGATGGTACTTCATTGCAGTTTTAATTTGCATTTCTCTAATAGCTAATGATGTTGAGCATCTTTTCATGTGCTTTTTAGCCACTTGTATTTCTTCTTTAAAGAAGTGTCTATTCAAATCAACTGCCCATTTTTAAAATGTGTTCTTTGATCTTTCATTTTCAAGATGTAGGCTTTCTTTATATATGCTATTTTGCCCCTATCTGTTAGATTGTTACCAAATATTTTCTTCCAAGGTGTAGGCTGCTTTTTCTCTTTCTTGACAAACTACTTTGAGGTGCAAAAGTTTTTAATTTTGAGGAGGTCCCATTTATCTATTTTTTTCTTTTGTTGCTCGTGTTTTGGGTGTAAAGTTTATGAAATCATTTCCTACTACAAGATCTCATCAATATTTCAATACATTATCTTCCAGGAGCTTTATGGTTTTTGCTCTTATATTTAGATCTTTTATCCATCTTCAGTTAATTTTTGTATAGGGAATGAGATCGTGATCATCTCTCATTCTTTTGGATATGGACAGCCAGTTTTCCAAGCATCATTTGTTGCAGAGGCTACTCTTTCCCAGTTAAATGGGCATAATGGCCTTGTGGAATATCTGTTGAATGTATATGCAGGGATCTATATCTGAACTCTCAGTTCTGTTACATTGCTCAGTATTTCTATCTTTGTGCCAATACCATGCATATTTGAAGATTGTAGTTTTGTTTATATTTAAAAGTCAGATAGTGTGACTCCTCCAATGTCATTTTTCTTTTTCAATATTTCTTTGGCTATTTGTGGCACCTCGCCCTTCCAAATGAATTTCATATTTAGCTTTTGCAAATCAGTAAGAATGCTGTTGCAATTTTCATTCCAATTTTATGAAATCTGTAAATATGATTGTGTAGGATAGACATCTTAATGATGTTTAGTCTTCCGATCCCTGAACAAGAATATTCTTCCATTTACTTAAGTCTTCTCTGATTTCCTTCCACAGTGTTGTGTAGTTTTCTGCATACAATCCTTTACATCTTTAGTTAAGTTTATTCCTAGTTATTTGATTCTATTCTTTGTTATTGTAAAGGGAATTTTTTCTTGATTTCCTCCTTAGATTGCTTATTACTGTTGCACACAAATGATACTGATTATTTTATAATTTTTTTAATTTTAAAGAACCTTTAGATTAAATATATGTTATATAGAAAATAAAAGGGATTCCCATATGCCCCACACTCTCCCCCTCCTATGAAGTTAGCTCTGGATTTTTCATATATACCCTTTATCATGTAGAGGAAGTTTCCTTCTATTCCTATCTATTGAAGTATTTTTATCAGAAAAAGATGCTGTATTTTGTCAAATGCTTTTTCTGCATCAATAGAGATGAGCATGCGATTTTTTTTTTCTTTCGATCTTTTAATATGGTGTATTACACTGATTTTCTTAGGTTGAAACATCCTTGCATACCAGGGATGACACCTATTTGATCATGTTGTATAAATCATTGGCTGTGTTGTTGAATATGATTTGTATGTATTTTGTTGAAGACTTTACCATCTAGGTTCATTAGAGAGATTGGTCTACAGCATTCCTTTCCTGTGGCATCTTTGTGTGGCTTTGGTATTATGGTGGTGTTGGCTTCTAAGTTTTGGAAGAGTTCAAGCAGGTTTGGTGTTACTTCTTTCTGGAATGACTGGTAGAATTCACCTGTGAAGACATCTGGTCATGGGCTCTTATTATTTGGGAAGGTTTTGATGACTGATTCAATCTCATTACTTTTGATTGGTCTGTTGAGCTCATCAATTTCTTTTTTGCTCAGCATGGGCTGCTGGTGTGTTTCTAGAAATTTGTCCATTTCATCTAATTTATCCATCTTGTTGGTATCCTCTTATGGTACTCTTATGGTACTCTTTATATATGTGGGGTCAGTGGTGATATCCCCTTCTTCATTTCTTATTTCATGTATTTGCAATTTCTTTCTTTTTCTTTGTTAATCTATCCAAGGGATTCTCAATTTTATTAACCTCAAAGAACCACCTTTTGTTTTTGTTAACTTTTTGTAATGTTTTCTAATTTTCTCTTTCTTTTAGTTCTGCTAATTTTTATTTCCTTCTTTCTCCTTGCTTTGGGATTAGTTTGTTGTTGTCTTTCTAATTCCTCCAAGTGAGCAGTTAGATCTATGAATTTACCTCTTTCTGCTTTTTTAATATAGGTATTTATGGGTATAAATTTCCCTCTCTGCACTGTTTTTGCTGCATCCCTTATATTTTGATGTGTGTGTTGCCATTTTCAATCATTTTAATGTATTTACTGATATCTTTCACAATTTCATCCTTGACCCAATGATTGTCTAAGGTTGTGTTATGTAACTTCCATATCTTTGTGCCTTATCTGCTTCTCTGCCCCTTACTGATTTCCAGCTTCATTCGATTTTGGTCAGAGAAATTATTACTTTCTGTAATTTCAATCATTCTGAATTTCTTGAGAGTTATTCTGTGACCTATTATGTGGTCTATCCTAGAAAATGATTGATGTATGCTCAAGAAAAATATATATCCCGATGTATTTGGTTGTAATGTTTTGTATATGTCTATGAGTTCTAGATCCTCCAACATATTATTCAAGGTCTCGGTTTCTTTATTGATCTTCTGTTGAGAAGGTCTATGTAATGCTGATAAAGGTGTATTAAAGTCCTTCACTATAATTGTAGAGACATTTATTTCTCCACTTATTTTTTCCAATTTTTGTCTTATTTCTTTTGTTTGAGGCACATTTATTAGGTGCATAAATATTAGTGATTGCTCTTTCTTCTTGATAAATTGCCCATTTCATTACTATATATTATACTTCTTTGTCTCTTTGAGTTTTAGGGTGTGCACTCTGTATGGTGTTGACACTGTAGAAAAACACCACTGTTTTCTTCATCACAGTCTCTGCAGTCAGACCTGAGCTTTAAAATTTTCTTTATTCTGGTGTCCATTTCATTGTTTTCTTTCTCCCTCTGATTATTGAGCAGATTTCAAATTTTTTAAATACATGACCAAAAATGGTCACAAAATATGAAGCCCCTTGTGTACATGTCCACAGGAGGTATGGCAGTTGGGATTCTGGGGTTATAATTTCTAATTGTTATGGGGAAAGAAAATCTGATGTTGTCACCTTGTATTTTAATCAGTCCTGATCAAATGAGTGAGGCTAGGGGTGAGAAGAACACAGTAGAAACTCACTGCAGGAGTCAATTATATTTATTTTTCTCCATGTGAAACTGTGCTTGTATTTAATTTATGGACTAGCAATTGCTGAGATGAGATAAATTATCCATAAATTCCAGTGGGAATGTACTCTAATACAGAGTTTAGATGCAAACCTGTAAATAGAAATAAGAGTGGTTATTTGTGGGATAGATTTGCAAACAAATTAATAAAGTGCAAGAGGTGCAACATGTGCATAAGCAACTCCCTGAATCTTGAAGTTTCAACATCAGTGAGGCCAACTCGTCCTTCACCATCTCTGTCATTACCTAAGTTCACTATTTCTCTTCCTCATTCTACTGCCACAGAGGCTTCCTATTTAACTTTGAATCCTGAAACAAGCCTGGTGCTTAGTGCCTTTGACCTTGGAATTCTTTTTTCTGGGCCCACACCTCCCCTGGTTTCCTTTTGAATCCAAACTTCTCTTCCTTGAGGTCTTCTTCAAATGTCATCTTATCCGCAGATTTCATCTGAATTCCCAATAAAACATAGCATACACTATTGATTCACTCCTTTTTAACTGGTGTTTTTCCCTTTTAGCATTTGTCACCATCTGAGATATGATTATTTATTTGCTTATATTCTTTCTGTATGATTAGATTGCAGGCACTCTTGTTTCCCATTTTATGCCCATTCCCTAGGCAGTGTCTGGCACCTATTTGACACTCAATTTAAATTCCTCAAATGAATGAATGGATTTGTCTTAAAAATCTTAGAATACATGACTATTAGAGGAATATTCTGTAGGTGGAACCTGAATTACTAATCAAGGTTGGCATTAGAGGTCAACTAAAGGGGATTAGTTCCATAAACAAATGCTTTCTTAAGTGCAAAATTTGAATTAGATAGCTTACTAATGACTGATGTTTGAAAATTAGTCATGTTATTTTTTCTAATTCTTTGTAATAACTTCACCAACATGGAATCAGGAAATAATACACAAATTTTGGGATTTCTTCTCCTGGGATTTTCTGAGGATCCAGAAGTTCAACCCCTCCTTTTTGGTCTGTTCCTGTCCATGTATCTGGTCAACTGCACTAGGAACCTGCTCATCATCCTGGCCATCATCTCAGAATCCCACCTCCCCATGTCCATGTATTTCTTCCTCTCCAACCTGTCTCTTTGTGGCATGTGTTCCACCTCCATCCTCATTCCAAAGATGCGGGTGAATATACAGACAGAAAGCTGAGTCATAACCTATGAAGGCTGCTTCACCAAATTGTACTTTTTCATGCTCTTTCTAGGGTTGGATGACTTCCTTCTGGCTGTGATGGCCTATGACTGCTACATGGCCATCTGTCATGCCCTGCACTACATGGTCATCATGAACCCCCAGCTGTGTATCCTGTTGGTTTTTGGGACCTTGATTATGTGTGCCCTGCATTCCTTGTTACAAGGCTTAATGGTCTTCTGGCTGTTCTCTTGTACACACTTAGAAATCCCACACTTTTTCTGTGAACTTAATGATGTGGTCCAACTTTCCTGTCTGACACCTCCATCAATGACATAGTGACGTATTTCACAGTTGTGGTCTTGGCTGAGGGTCCCCTTGTGGGAATCCTTTTCTCATACTCTAAGATTGTTTCCTCCATATGTGCAATCTCATCCGCTCAGGGGAAATATAAAGCATTTGCCACCTGCGCATCTCACCTCTCAGTGGTATCCTTATTTTATTGTACAAGCCTAGGGGTTTACCTAAGTCCAGCTGCTTCACACAATACACATTCAAGTGCATCAGCCTTGGTGATGTACACTGTGGTCACACCCATGCCAAATTCCTTCATCTACAGTATCAAGAATAAAGATACAAAGCGGGCTCTGAAAAGATTCTTTTGGAGAGAAGCCAGGAAAGTATCATTGGTCCTAGAGAGGAATTAGTGCACTTGATTGATGGAATCAAAGACCTAAGGCTCAAAGATTAAATTTTTTTAATAATTCATGGTACTAGACCTTACCTTTTGGTCAGATATGTCCTTAAATATGATCATGTAATACTTGAAATCACATACACTATTACTAAAAAAGTACTTGTTCTGATGATTTACATCTATACATTGAATTAGGAAATCTTGGTGCATATATGTCATTATGCTTACACATTGGGATGCAGGACTGAATTTAATGGTCTATGTTATGTCAATGCCCCATCAATAGGACACTTTCAAATCTTCTAAACAAAATATTTGCCCTTTTTCTACAGATGGGCAATATGGGGGCATTTTTGGGACCTTTGAATTGTACTGAATAACATTGCAATGACAGATAGAAGTCATTATATATTTTTTATAACCTACAGAATTGTGCAGGACAGAGTACAAACTATAATGTAAACTTTAGTCCATGGTTAGTAGCAATGCTTCAATATGTGTTCATCAATTGTAATAAATATTCCACACTAATGAAGGATGTTGTTGATGTGGGAAAGTTTGGGAATGGGAGGGATTGGAGTATATGGGAATCCCATATACCTTATAGTGAATGTCTCAATTAATTTTCCCCTATATCTCTAAATGATGCTCAATTAATTTAGTTACTAGATCCAGTATAATTTATGGTTGTAAAGACTGAAAAGAAAACTCAGAGTTATGTTTTTTATTTTTTATTGTAAAACATAAATGCACCTCAAAAATTGCATTTTAAAATTTACTAATAAAATTGCATTGACAATATTGCCCTTTCTTCAACATATATTACCTGAAGTTTATATCACCTCAAACAGAAAATCTGAAACTTTTTTAGATGTTATATTTTATTGAAGTGAACTTCCAAAATTTTGGCAGTGCTGAT
>JAQZBX010087993.1:0-12809 GCA_029593785.1 Cabassous unicinctus | reverse complement strand
ATGCTTTCTTCCTAAAGAATGACATTCTGGGGCTGGTGGCCGGCGGCCCTTGGTCCTCAGCTTGTCACATGGCAAGACACAGGTGGGGTCTTCTGGCCTCTCCCTCCTCTTCCAGGGTCCCTTGACCACCAGCTTCCGGCTGCTCTGTCTGAATTTCACTCTCTTATAAAGGGCTCCATCCTAGGACTAAGGCTGATGGGGCTGGGCCACACCTTAACTGAAGCCACCTCACCAAAAGCCGCCCTTACAAAGGGTTCCCACCTGCAGGAAGGGGCTGAATTTAAGAGCATGTTTTTCTGGGGTACACACAGCTCCAATCTGGATAGGCAGTGATGGGTGGCCCCACGTTTTACTAAAATTTTAATAAAACTTACTAAACTTTCAGAAGAACTTCTGTCCCAAGGGCTGTGGCAAAGGATTGGCTGCCTTGTATTCAGGGGCTGCGGACATGAAGCCCGAATGGGCCCCAAACGTGAGGGTCAGTGAGTGAGGCCGGGCAGGGAAGAGCCCAGGGACACCAGTCGTGTCCATGTTTAAAGAGAAAATGGAAATCGGAATTTTTGCTTGCAATCTCCCAGGAATGGGTCAGAGACCTAAAAAGTAGCAATGAATTCAAATATTTTTTAGGAACCCTGTTGGAACCAGACCACAGGGTCTGTGGCTTCTGAATCAAGCGCCTTGTCTGAATGTCTTTGCCTGTCTACTGAGGTCCAGACACGAACAACGGCTTGTGTTTCTCAGCCTGTCGGGCTGTCAATTTCCCACTTTGTCCTGAAAGTCAGATTCTGGTGGGCTGGGGGTTCTGGTGGCTGGTTCCTGCCCCCGGGAGGGGGTGCGATCAGCAGCCTGTGGAGAGAGCCGCCCGGCCGAGTCCTGGCCTTATCTGATGCTGGGGAAGCCTTGATGGGGGAGCCTCCTGAGCTGGGCTGTCTCATGTCAGTGGCTGGGTGTCAGCTCCGTCTGATTATTCCAAACCACAGGTCAAAGGGCCTTTATTGAGTCATCCGAAAAAATTCTGCCAGGGATCTTGTAGCAGGAGGAGACTCTGTTAAGGTGCAGTTTTGGAAGTCCTTGGAAGCCTCCTGCTAGTGTCAGGAGAATGGAGTTTTCATTTAAAACAATTTTTATTGAAGTATACCATTCATGCATGAGCATACATACACAAGTGTATAGTAAAAGTTGTGAACTTACAAAGCAAACATAATGAATACATGTTAAATGAATCAATGCTTTAATGATATGTATGCCCTTCTCTAGACTGGTTTCTAGAAAGCCATTATACCTCCTCTCCCCAGCACCATCAACACCCACTTCCAAGCCAGAATGCCACTCCAAAACTAAGCTGCCTTTTCTTTTTTTTCCATTAAAAAATGTATTGAAGTATATCATTCATACATGAGCATACATAAACAATAAGTGCATAGCAAAAGTCGTGAACTTATAAAACAAACATGCATATCATCATACAGGGCTCCCTTGCATCACCCCACCACCAACACCTTGCATTGTTGTGAAACTTTTGTTACAAACTATGAAAAAACATTGTCAAAATATTATTACTAACTATAGCCCATATCTAACATTTGGTGTATGTTTTCCCCAACCCACCCAGTTATTAACGCTCTGTATTAACATTGTATATTTGCTATACTTGATGAGAGAATGTTCTCATATTTGTCCTGTTAACCACAGTCCATCTTCCACCACTGGATTCCCTGTGTCATATGGCCCCCAAGTTTTGTACAGTCCATTCAAAGTGTGTTCTCAGCGGCTCTCGTTTGCATCACAGAGTTGTGCTGTCATCACCTCAGTAAAAATTAGAACGTTTTCATTATTCCAAAAGGAAAAATCCCATACTCCCACATACCCCCCTATTGTTTTCCCTTAGAATTGATATATCTTCTTTGCCATTGTTACAAAAATCTTATATTATTGTTAACTATAATCCATAAATTACATTAGTTGTCATTTTCCTGTGTATTACCATATTCTTAACATTTTGTAAAAGACTAACATTCTTATATTTATACTTTTAAACCACAAACTTCATCCACCACCTAAATCACTATGTTATACATTCCCTAGATTATTCTCTAGCTTCCTTTCAATTGACACATCCACAGACTACCCCTTTCAGCCACAATCCCATTTATAAGCCAGCACTGTTAGTTATACTCACTATAATGGACAGCACTGCTCTTAGTGTTTGGTGTTCCTACCCTATATTGGCCTAGGGCTTCACCAGGAATGGGCCAGAGACCTACAGAGGGATGCAGTCTCCTCTCAAGGACCTGCCAGCCTGTGGTTTGTGTTGTGGGGATCTCTTGCTGTGGTTTTTCATCCCTTTTTTCTGAATTCACCAACTCTGACTCTTCTTCCCATTAATTCTCACCTTCCAATACTTCCCATTTCTCTGGGGGAAAAGGCCAAAGTCAGCCCTGTGACCTTCCTGATGTCCATCTGCCTCCCTTGTCATTCTCTGGATCATGTCCAGCCTGCCCTGGCCACAGGACCTTTGCACTGGCTGCTCTATGTGCCAGGAATACTCTGCCTTTGGATAGAGGCATGATCAACTCCTCCTCCTTCAAGTCCTTGTTTGACTGTCATTTTCTCATTGAAATTGTGACTCCCCTGCCCCCTTCACAGACCCCCAACTTCCCTCACCTGCTCTAGTCCCCCTATGCCCCTCGTCCCCTAACATATCACCATGTTACATCATTTACTTATGTTTGTTGATTGTCTCTCGTCCTCCACTAGAATGTAATCTCCATGACGACAGAGGTATTCGTATGTTGTTTACCTAAAACAACCTGGCCATGTGGGGAGCTCCATTTATATTTATTGGATGAATGGATACATTTAAAGAATCCCACTCCCACTCCCAACAGGAAGCAGAATACACAGGGGAAAAAATTCCAGAGGACGCTGGGCTCTACTAAAGAGCTGCACGTAAAGCACGGAGCACAATGCTTAGCGCATAGTAGGTTCTCAGCAAACACGGGCCCTCCTCCCCTTCCCTGCGCTGTGTTGGCGCCGTGTCCTGAGGCCCTCGTGACCGTGAACCCGTCAGGTGAGAGCTGCACTAAACATCCCGCTATTTGGAGGAGTCTCCATTTGTGGTGCTTCTTACCAAGGAGGCCCTTGATGCTCAGAGAGGTGAGGACATTTGGTCTGTATCCCCAGCTGGGTTCTATGTCCACCTCTGGGGTCCCCAAACGCAAGCTCTTTGCACTACATCTGCCATTTTTAGAGCAAAACCCACAGATGAGGTGGGCAGAATAAAAGTCATCGGCTAAGGATTTGACCCGAGGGACACTCAAGTTCTGGAAGTTTCTCTAGCCCCAACTCCTTGGAGTGGTCTCAGAGCAAAAGTGTCGAGGCGTCTCCGTGCATTTGGGAGGGAGCCGTCCCCTCTGGTGATGGAAGATTCCTAGAGGAGGGCATACGGGCTCCTCCCAGCACCCTGCCTCCAGCAGGAATGCACAAGACCAACCCCCCTGGGCCCTGATTACTCTGAAACCAGTGCTAATGACAGCGACTGCAGGTATAAATCTTGAAGATGTTTATCCTGAAAATTCCAGGCCTAATTTATGGGCTCCTCCAAACAGCTTCTCTGCTTACCAGCCATTAGGGTCATCATAAGCAGAGCAGCGTCTCCAGGTCCCAGAGCATAAATAGCTGCTGTCAACTGGGCTGGGGGAGGGCGCGGGCCCCAGTTCCATTCCAACCCCCCTCCCTCACCCCCCAGGACTTGACTCTTATCAACTCTCTCCTGAGATAGGATTTAAGATCGCATCAGGCCCCGAATTTATTGACAGTAATTTGTAGAGCTGGGGAAAACATGCATAAACAAACCCTATTAGAAGGGACCTCTCTGCCTTGTTAGATAAAGATGGGCAAAGGGCCATTCTCAGGGACCAGCCTTGGTCGCTGTTGCTGCAGACAGGGCTGGATTCCTGGCAAAGCTCTCCAGCATTATTATTTGGCTCAAAGATGCTGCAGTTTAAGGGAATCTGGTAGCCTGGAAGTTTATTCTAAAGAGATTCCCAGGAGGGGGGTGGAAGGAGCAGAAAGATCTGAACTGAAGCCCTGGCTCCAACCAGCAGGGAAGCTTTCTGGATCTCCGTGTGCTCAGAGTTTGGGCAAGATGGTAGTGGGGGTCTTACCTGGACCGCGAGGTCCTCGTAATGCCAAGTGTCTCTTTCCTGGAACAGTTGTCTTCCTACAGCCCTCACTCTTCCATCCTCCACGTGACTGTTGTCATTGACCAGATGACTCATTCATTCATTGTTTGATACATTTATTTATTCACCAAGAGTTCACTACCTGCCTGCTGTGTGCTGGGCACTGGATTAGGCTAGGGACAATACTCCTTATCATCTGAAAGCAGCTTTTTGACTACAAGGACGTTACTGAAAGTCAGGGAGATATGGTGGGCACAGGTAGGCAGCAGACCAGGGTCCCTGCAGCCCTGGTAAGCCGCTCTGCCTGCCTGCACCCAAGATTCTGGCTTCCCCAGATACGGATAATGCCGGGGACCCTGGAGATGTTTCAGAATCACGGGCAACCTCCATGACCAGCATGTTTGTGCCTGGACGTCCCATTTCCAGCGATAACTTCTCTCGGCCCCATCTCTGTCTCTACAGCATAAAAAGTCGCACTGGTTATTTCAGTAGTATATTTCGTTGTGAAAAGCTCTTAGTCGACTTGACCCCTCTCTGAGACCCTCCCTTTTTTCCCTTTATTTTTAAAGGAGCTTTAGATTATATAAATGTTACATAAAAAATATAGGAGTTCCCATATACCCTATCCCTCCCCCTCCTCCACTTTCCCTACTAACAGCATCCTTCATTAGTGTCATATATTTGTAACAACGGATAAACACATATTGAAGCATTCCTACTAAGCATGGTCTATAGTTTACATTATAGTTTACACTTTGCACTGCACAATTTTATAGGTTTTGACAAAATGTATAATAGACTGTATCCATCATTGCAATGTCATGCAGAACAATTCCGATGCCCCCCAAATGCCCCATGTTTACACCTATTCTTCTCTCTCCCTCCCCTCAGAACCTCTGGTGACCACTGCCTTTATATCAATGTTACAAGTTCTTCCATTACTAATAAGCCTACTTTAGTCCATAGTTGCATTCCCCACTTATGTTTGTTCATTCCTCAATCTTAAGGATTTTAGGATGGTGATGCCCGCTCTGTTTCTGACTGAGAGGGGCTTAGATTCCATGGGGCAGGTGGCTGGAACTGTCTTGCTTGCAATTGCAGATACTGTGTTTTGTGGGATGGGCGTTGTCTATCATCATCCTTTAGTTAGTTGTCCTGGGTGAGTCTGAGCCCCGTTTAAAGAGCTTCCTTAAACATTCATCTGGGCTTATTCACTACAGGACCCAGGAACCTATATGAGCTCAGAGAGACCACACCCATTTCGCCTGCCGGGTGGTCTCTCCTTTACAACCAGGTCCCTTTTCCTGCATGACCACCCCCACCCAACTAAGACCACGCCCATCTCCCCTCCGGGACGTCCTCCTCACCTTCCACTCTCTGGCTGGCTCCCACTCCCTTTTCTTAGCTTTTGGACGTGCCCTTTCTGGTTGCAGCTCCTGTATTTCTCTGCACACTCCATCCTGAGGCCAATTTAGACCAAGTTCATTCACTGCCAACTTAACAGAATCCCCATCCTCCTTCGTCCTGTCTAAATACTTAACTCCCCTACCATCATCAAAGGAACACATGCATATTGTAGGAAATTTGGAGAAAACATAAAAGTATAAAAAGCTGAAAAACCACCATCCATCATCCCACCCCACTGTTCAGAGAACATGAGGCAATATTTTGGTCTATTTCTTTCCAATAGTCTGTCAAGTTATTTTTTTTTCTTATGAGTTTGTGAATATTTTCATAAACAATGTTGCATCCTGCTTTCATAGTTTAAATTGATATCTTGCATATTTTCCATGTCTGGAATACAATTTTGCAAATCTCATTTTTAATGGCTACTTAATAATCCATGATGTGGAAGTACCAGCAGCTCAATTTTTTATGGTATTCTTTTGTGTTCCTAAGGTGTAAAAATCATGACAAATACTATTGTAAAGTATTTTGAATGGGGTGAAGGGGGTTTTTGAAAATGTTTTTTAAAATCTTATTTTATGGAGCAGTTGCAGGTTTGCAGAAACATCATAGAGAAAGTACAGAGTTCCCATAGACCCCTCCACATGCACGTTTTGCTTTAGTGTGGCACATTTGTTACAACTGATGAACCAATATCATTATAGTTTTACTATTAATGAAAGTCCATAGTTTACATTAGAGTGCACTCTTTGTACTGTACAATTTATGGGTCTTTTAAAAAATGTTTTATTGAATAACATATATACAGCCTAAAATTTCCTATTTTAACCACTTGCAAGTATACAATTTGGTGGTGTTAACTGCATTTACAATGTTGTGCTATCATCAACACTATCCACTTCTAAAACTTTTCCAACACCCTAATCAGAAAATCTGCCCCAATTTAGCATTAACTCCCCACTCTCCATCTCCTCTCTTGGCCCTTGTGACCTGTATTCTAATTTCTGACTAGGTGAATTTGCATATTCTATCTCATACAGATGAAACCATATGTTGTTTGTCCTTTTGTGTCTGGCTTATTTCACCTGACATGAGGTCTTCAAGGTTCATCCATGTTATAACATGTATCTGGACTTCATTCCTTTTTATGGCTGAATAATATTCCATTGCATGTGATGAACACTCAGATGGCTTCCAGCTTTTGGCTGTTGTGAATATTGCTCCTGTGAACATTGGTGTGCAAGTATCCTTTTAAGGCTCTGCTTTCAACTCTTTCGGGTATATAGATATACCGTCATTTGTAAAAGCATCCCCATGTTTTGAACATTTAGGTTGTTTCCAGCAAACATGTGGGCAAGGAACCAATTCTTTGCCTGCATTTTGATGCATTTCCTAAGAACTGATTAAGCAGTTTTAAAAGGGCTCAGGCGGCACTAATCTTTTAAAGATTATTGATCAACTTTACCATCCAGAAAAGTTGTAACAATTTTCCTGCCTACTAGCAGTGTGTGTATGAATGCTAATTTTACTATATTCAGTGCTTAAGGGCACTCCTGTCTCCGTTTTCAAAGCAGTTATTTTTTAATTTTCTTATAAGTTTTATTTATAGCTGAGATAGTACAGTAGTCTCTTAAAATTAGAGGTAACAATGCATCAACAAGATGGAATATTCATAACAATGTTTAGGAATCACTTTAAGGGACAAAAGCAGAATACGTAATTCCTCTGATATTTATTTAAAACTATCAAAGGATGTACACAAAGATGCAAATAACTAGAGTGAACTTACTGGTATTCTACAATAGACTTATTGTGATTCTAGCATTGGAAGAAATTGCAGCATTGTTGTGGAGGCAGTGGCCTCTGGGAGCAAGGAGAGGGAAAAACAGGGGTAATACGGGGGCTTTTTTGGGACTTGGGAATCATCCTGAATGATATTGCAAAACAGATATAGGCCATTATATATCTTCCCATAGCCTGCAGAACTGTGTCGGAGAGAGTGTAGACTACATTGTGAGCTATGGTCCATGCTCAGTGGCAATGCCCCAGGATGCGTTTATCAATTGCAATGAATGTGCCACAGTAATGAAGGATGTTGTTTATGTGGGAGGGTATGGGAGGTGTGGGGAGCGGGGCATATGAGAATCCCTATATTTTTGTGTAATATTGGTGTAATCTAAGTATGTTAAATATATATATAGTTAAAAAAAAAGATTAAAAAACAAAAACAAAAGAAACAAGTAGTCACAGGGAGTGGAAGAAATGCCTTGGTTTTCTAGTGTGGTGGTTTTATATTTGATTCCTTTTGAAAATTATTTCCATTTTCATATTATACTATTAAATGCACAATATATAAACATTTTTAAAATCGGGGGGCGGGGGGCATGGTCTATAAGCATGATTGCTGACATGTACCTGAAGTTATTGTGATGACTAGAAACACATGGGGCTATTCTGAGAAGGTGTCATTGCTAATTTGTCTGCTTACTTTCTAAAAACCGTGCCTTTTTTTTTAACATCTATGACTTTAGTGCCTGATTAAATCTTGAGGGCACTCTTTAAAAAGAGAGGACCTGTGAATGTTGAAGGAGGAATGCTGTCATGAAATTCCATATAACAATTGGGAAAGGCTTATTTTTCTTAACCCACCCTTCTACTTACCACCCACTCACCCAGCCATCTTCCCTTCCCTCCACCCACTTACCTGTCCCCCCATCCACCCAACCTAGCCATTCTTTCCATGATCTGCATCTCCAGATCTTTTGGAGTTTTTAACTTATATGTTTACCATACAACGAAATAAGAAGAGAAGAATACCTAAGAACCCGTGCCCCCTCTGACTTTTATTCCTCCAAAGGTATCTGAGTGGTAACACTATTGGTTTTCTCCCTGCTATCCACTCCAGCCCCCCAGCCTGTTTGAAATTTCTCCATTGAATCTTCTCAATGGAGATCAACCTTCCTTCTCTGGCCTCACCCCTCAGTTTGCACCGGGTAATGAAAATACTGTCCATTGTTATGGTGGAGCTTCACTTTCACCAGGTGCCCTTTTGTTCTCTACTGAGCAGGCAGGTAGTTGAGGTGGCTGCCTGTGAGCCTGGGGTGGCTTTTACGGGGACCTTTTGCAGAGGCATCGTTCTCAAGCTCTGAAATACCTCCTCTGGCAGATAGCATCTTTGCTAGGAGCTAAGAGCATTAGGAGGTATTTAGGATGGTTTAAAGCTAATTTTACATTGCCTTGTGTTTCCACTTTGTCCTGGAGTTCGTAAGGCAGGATTTGGGGTGTATGTGTGTGTTAATATAAATGGTAGGTCTAGTCTATGGGAGCATTTCTATTTTAAAAAAAGAAAGCAACTAATATTTATATCTCCATCGATTCTCTAAAATCACTCCAAAAAAGACACAAGAGAAGCTATCTCAAAGAATTGGAATTAATGAGAAAAAAAGCATTTTAGAGTCAGGTCTACTTGGTATCCAGAATGAAGTGAGAGATGGCAAGCAGGCCCTGAAGTAGACCTAACAAAAAACTTGATTAAAAAAACCCCAACAAACTAGTTTCTTAGCTTAAAGAAAACGAGTAGAGAAAGACTTACTGTTCACAGCTGATGTTGACATTAAAAGATTCTAATGGAGGTTGTGGTGTTCCATTACCTGGATTTAAAATTCGCTCCAGATATTAATTCCAAAGGTAGGGAGTGGGTTTCTGCACATTTTGGGGTGTGTCTTTCCACCATGGTTTATAGTAGCACCCCCGCTTCCCTGGCCATTGACTTGAGGGCAATCCACCCGCTGGGCACGTTAGAGAGAAGCCTTTTCATAAGGTTTAGCTCAGGTCCAAGCCAAAACCACCACCGCGTGGGTAAACGTTCAGCGTCGTGGTAAACACTGCCTTCTCAAATCCCAGCACAAGCCTTCGCTCAGCTCAAACAGCCTCGGGGGAGGTCCCGGCTAATACCTCCGATGCCCAAGAAGTGGGCATTGATGGCCTCGGAGCCGCAGGCAGGTTGGAAGTAAGGTCTTTACTTTAGAAACACGCTTCCAGCCCTTGTGTTGGCCTCTTCCCTGAGTACTCGCTGAAGTTGGACTTCCCTGGACTGTTGAAGTTTGTTCTTGACTTCTGATATAAAAAGAAAATGGCTGATTTGAATTTTCACTTTTCAAATGACATTTGAAGAAAAGAGAAAGGGGGGCTGAGATGGAGTAGTTTCCACCCTCTGAGAGCCTAATTGCCCCCTGACCCCATATGGGAGAGGCTGCTTCGCCAGAAAGTTTCCAGAAAAGTCAAATGCCCTTGGCTAACCCGTTGTAGGGTTCTCACGCCTTTTCTTCTTCCAGGGAGAGGGATGAGTGTCACACTTGTCCTCACCCATCAGGGCTTCCCAGAAGGTGGCTTCAAGCCCAGGAAAGGCAGCTTTTGGAATGCAAGTGTCGGGGTCTTAATTTTCACACTGTTCTCTCTTCTCACTTCAATTTCACTCTTCTATGTCCTCCTCTTTAGTTTGTTTTTTTACTCTAACATTTCTCCTTTTCTTCTCTTGCTATAGCTATTCTTAAGTAAAATAGTAATACTAGGAATTACAGACTCTTTATTCCTGGCATCATATCTATTTGTCTGAAGTCTTTCCAAGTGTCTTCTCCTCCCCCACCCCACCCCCTTCCCCATGGAAAGAAACTCTGATTTGATAAGAAATTCTTTAGCATCTTGATCTGGGAAGACTCATACAGCAGAATGTGTGGGCAGGCAGGGCCTTTCCCCCTGTTTGAGGTACCGACAGGCTCTGGGGTGGGGGTATGTTCCTGGGGGCTTGTGATTTAAATCAGCCTCAAGTGTGAAGCCAGTAAAAGTGCCAAAGTACCTTGCTTTTGAGGGGAAAGATCCTTGTGTTGATATTCGTACTATCTGCAGAAGTATATTTTCAAATGCAAGGAAATCTACAGGCTAAATTTAAATGCCTTACCTTAGTGTGCTTTTCCATTAGGCTTTTGAAAAACAAGACGTGAAACTAAATTGCAGAGCACGATAAAATACATTTATTCCTCTTAAAAAAAACAAACCAAAAAAAAAAAAATCCCCAAAAACAACTCTGCTGAATTCTTTAAATTCTCAAAGCAAAAATGTCTGTTCTCCATTAACACAGTCTAACCCTCACTCCCACCCACCAATCCCAGTCGCTTTTCAGCTATGCCTTTTCCTCTCCTTAAACACAGGATGGTCTCCCTCCTCTTTCCTAGTGCAACTTGGGCTTGCAGTTAGGAAAGGGTATAATTGCTGCTAATGTAAGAATAGCTTCACGGGAGGACTGTGGGAAGATGGCAGAGCAGGAAGCTCCAGGTATCCAGTCCTTCCACCAGAACAACTGTTGAATTGGCTGGAGCTGTCTGAGTCAAATATTTTGAAACCCTGGAGTCTAGTAGAATCCTTTGCAGCATCCAAGGAAGAGTGGAAGGAAGAGGCTGGTAAATTGTAGTAGATCTGTGAATCCACCCTCCATTCAGCAGCTACCACCTTCTAACCCCACCCCACAACCCTGTGGTGGGCAGCAGTGGGGGCACTACAGCCAGGCCTCCTGGTACAGCTTGCTGGGGCCAGGGTGAGCTATAAGGACCTAGTCCTCCAAAACCCAGGCGTGTGGTCTGGTCTCAGATCACTGCTTTTGATCAGCTACTTCATATCTCTGGGGGGGCCATTGTTCTACTTCCCCTCAGGCAAAAGTGGCCTCTAAGAGAGGCAGTAGCTTCCCCCCCCCCACTCTTTTTTCTCTTTCTATTCCCCAATTGGGAGCAAAAATAATTTGTAAAAGTCACAAATTGACAGTTCCAGACCTCAATACACAATAGCAACAGCAACAACACCTAACAATCCCAGAGGAGTGGGAGAACTAGATTTCCAGAGTTATAACAATGTAATACTCAGAATGTCCAGTTCCCAACAAAAAATTATAAAACACACAAAGAAACAGGAAAGTATGGCTCATTCATAGGAAAAAAAGAATTTGCCAGAAACCAAGCGTGAGGAAGTCTATACATTGAAACTAATAGTCAAAGATATTAAATCTACTGTCTTAAATATATCCAATGAGCTGAAGGAATCCATATATAAAGAACTAAAGGAAATCAAGAAAATATTGTCTGTAAAAAATAAAAAGATATAAATTATGAAAAGGAACCAAACAGAACTTTTGGAGCTGCAAAGTATAGAAATTGCAATGAAAAACTCATTAGACAGATTTAAGATCAGATTTGAATAGGCAAAAGAAAGGACTGGTGAATTTGAAGACAAGGCAATTGAAAGTATCCAATGTGAGGAGCAGAAATAAAAATTAATGAAAAAAAAATGAACAGAGCTTGAGGGACCTGTGGGACACCATCAAATATACTAATGTATCATTGGAGTCCCATAAAGATGAGAGAGAGAAAGAGGCAGAAAAAGCATTTGAAGAAATAATGGCTGAAAACTTCTCAAATCTGATGAAAACATGATCACACATATCCAGGAAGCTCAATGAACTCCAAGCAGGATAGACTCTAAGAGATCTACAACAAGACATATTATAGTGAAATTGTTAAAATCCAAAGGCAAAGAAAGGATTTTGAAAGCAACAAGAGACACACAACATGTCACATATAAGAGGTCCCAGTAAGATTAACAGTGGATTTCTCATCAGAAACCATGGAGGCCAGATGACAGTAGGATGACATATTTAAAGTCCTTAAAGAAAAACTGTCAACCAAGAATTCTGTATTTTGTGAAATTACCTTTCAAAAATGAAGGAGAAATGAAGACATTTACAGATAAAAAGAAGCTGAAAGAGATCATTACCAGAAGAAACTGCCCTATAAGAAATGCTAAAAGAAGTCCTTCAGGCTGAAATAAAAGAACACTAGACGTAAGAAGAAATAGAGAACATTGGTAACGGTAACTATATAAGTAACATGGGTAAATATTAAATCATGTATTATTGTACTTTTGGTTCATAACAGCTTATTTCCCCCCCATATGACATAACAGGAAAATGTGTAAAATAACATTTAAAATCTATGTTAATGAGCATACAATGTTTAAAGATGAAATCTGAGACAATAGCAATATAAAGGGAGAGGGACAAAGATATAGGAGTAGAGAGTTTATGTACTACTAACAGTAGGTGGTACTAGTTGAATTAGGCTGTTATTAATGAGATTAATTGTAATTACAGTTAACCCCTAAGAAAATAACTAA
>JAQZBX010087992.1:0-12801 GCA_029593785.1 Cabassous unicinctus | reverse complement strand
CCCAGGAACAGATAACCACTGGAGTCACTTAGAATAGTACCTGGCACACAGGGAGGGCTCAGTAAGTGCACATCCAGCAAGCATTTATTGAGTGCCTTAAGTTACTGGTCATTAGGTAACTTGCCTAGGTAACAAGGTCACGGTACTTACTATTAGCTGCAGCCCCACCTGCTAGAGACACCACATGAAGCCACGAGGGACTCCCCACCCTTTATAAGCTTGGCCTTTCTGGACCTGGAGCCCCCAGTCCTGGGAACTCCTCTTGGTTTGGGTACCGGTTTCTCTCTGGACCCTTCCCTGGATGGCTGAGCCTTCTCTGGGGTGGCAAGGCCAGGGCTAGGATGGGCGTAGGGGGTGGGGGGTGGCCAGGCAGCCAGGAGGCCAAAACGCAACCAAAACAGAAGCCAAGGGGCTGGGCCTGCCGGGTGCTGCCACCCTGTGGGAGAAAAGGGCAGCACATGGACCAGGAGCTCGACTCCGCAGATCCCGCGGCCCTGTGAGGGTTGGGTATGACTCCAAAGCCTGTGCTTGTGCAATTAACTGCTACACACTCCCGGCCACTGAGCCCCTCTTGCTCCCTGTGGGCCAAAGCCAGGTGCGCTGTACTCAAGACTCCATTTAATTCCAACAGTAGCTCTTACCAGCTGAATGTTAAATTTCTCCCACAGGTGAGCAAACAGAGGTCAGGCTGCATTGGAACCCAGACTCCAAAACCTGCCGCCTGTCCAGCGCCCCATGATCACAGGAGGAGCAGGTGCCCGCCAGCAGCGTGGGACCGCCGCCTTCCTCCCCTGGGAACAGGCCTGCACTGGTTCCCAGCCGCACCTGGGCTGTGCTTGGCTAGGGGCTTCCTACCTGCAGTTGGAGGTAGGAAGTGTGGCTACCTCCAGCTGGGAAGAGAGGGTGGGGCCTCCTGGAGGGGGCGGGTGCTGGAGGGAAGTGACCTTGGACCTTAGCCAAGTTGGGAGGGCCCCCCAACAGGGGCACCTAGAAATCACCTTGTTTCCCAGCTTCAAAACAAGGCGTTGTCAAGCCTGAAGATCTTTTTTAATCATTTATTTTATCCCTGCCGCCACTTGCACTCGCTGTCTGCTGTGTCCATTCGCTGCGCATTCTTCTGCGTCTGCTTGTCTTCTCTTCAGGAGGCACTGGGAACCGATCCTGGGACCTTCCGATGTGGGAGAGGCGCTCAACCGAGCCACCTCAGCTCCCTGGTTTGTTGTGTCAGCTTGTCGCGCCAGCTCTCTGCACCGCACGGGCCAGCTCACATTCACCAGGAGACCCTGGAAACTGGGCCCAGGACCCTCCATGTGGTACACGGGAGTGCAGTCACTTGAGCCACATCCGCTTCCCCTGAAGCTCTTGAGTAGAATGAGGAGCTGCCCCCTTGCTAGGTAATTCCCCATCTTTTAGAAGTCATCCACTCATCAGCTGTGGATTAGAAAAGATGCTTTAAAAAGCCAGTTGCCTGAGACAGCTCCTCATCAGTTGTGTATGAGTAACTTGAGTATGTGGTTTTTCAGTTCACTGCCAAGTAACTGCTGTGTGCACATCTGACAACAGAAGCAGGGTACCGAGATATACCAAAAAGCTCAAAGAACTTTAAAACTCCAAGTAAAAAATCATCTGGGCTCATTTTCTGTAAAGACTGACGAAAACTATGGATTCTCTCAAGAAAAATGCACCTCGGCAAGTGTATACACCATCCAAAAACCCCTAATGCCCACTTAGGAAGTTGGCTCGTTCCCACATCTACCCCCAGCCATCTGACATTGGCCGTGAACCCACTACCCAACCTAAGCTATGCTGCCTACCCCCTCCTTCAGCTTTGTTTTGCTATCTCCATGTATTCCTAAAAAGTGTTCCATTTTATAAGAAAGTATCATGTGTAAGTGCTTGGGATTTATTGACCATTTATTACATTGCCATGGTTCGACCCGACTGCCGCAGGCAGACGTCTTCTGGACTGCTGTACATTCTATTTGAACCCACAATTTCTCTTCTGTTGACAGACATCAAATTGGTTCCAGATTTTTGCTGCTGTGAAGGTTCTT
The DNA here is from genome assembly GCA_029593785.1 of Cabassous unicinctus. Classification (NCBI taxonomy): domain Eukaryota; kingdom Metazoa; phylum Chordata; class Mammalia; order Cingulata; family Chlamyphoridae; genus Cabassous; species Cabassous unicinctus. The sequence continues at coordinate 10,747 of JAQZBX010087992.1, read as the reverse complement.
GACAGTCTTGGGTACATACCTGGGAGGGAACCAGTGGGTTGTAGAATATGGGAAGGTTCAATTTTCAAGTTAAAGCTTACTTTCAAGGTGGCTGTACCGATTTACTCTAGCCAGTAACAGTAAGAGACCCACACACTCTGCAACTGGTTTGTCAGGCTTTTTTATTCTTGTCATTTGAGTGGGTGTAAAATAGTATTTCATTTCTTTGAAGCTTTGATCTCTAATTCCTTGAGTACTAATTACCTCATTAAAAAACATTGTCTTTTAGCCTTATTTCCACTCCTGTGAAATATCAACTATTATTTTTTCTAAGTTGTTCATTCTTTAACCAATTTGTAGGAATTCTTCATCTGTTCTTTTTTTGTTGTTTGTAACTTGTCTTCTCATTGTTCTTACGTTTTGATAAAGATAAGGTTCTTATCTAGTGAGCAATCTTAATTTTAGAAAATGTAAAGCATACAAGGAGTCCTACCAATTCCAAAGAACCTTGGTATTATTTACAGCCTCTTCTTGGATCCCCTTCCCTATCCCAAACCTGGTCAGTATAAGCTTCTAGGTCAGTAATGATGAAACACTAGCTTTCTCCCACAGTGAACCAAAGAGCAAGCCCCAGAAACAAATTCTCTCGTCGTCAAACTGAGTATGAGTAGAGCCTGCTGCTGTGCAAGAGTGTGCTTTTACTTGTATATTTAATATTTTTAGACTTAAGAAGGGGGTTACAGATGGGGAGATTCACAGTTGAAAGCCAAGAACCAGGCTGGATTGGAGAAACTACCTGGCTCTTGACAAAATGGACTCCAAAGTGGTAAGAACATTCTTTAGAAATCTGAGCCTTTTATCAAAAGGGTCTCACTTGGCATCCTTTAAATTTGCTTTTTCTGTAGTCAGTTCAAGAGCAGCAGAGAGAAATCTGGCATCAACTACTTGTCCCATCTCTAGGACAAAGTTGGTACAGACTCATGAGAATGACACTGTTCATTCACGTGCTTTCTTGGGGACGGCACACCCTCCTTTGACTCAGTTACTTACAAGGGGAGGCTGAGGCTTCCTGTAATATTTCCGTGCCAAGGGAGCTTTGGAGAAGCAACCACTGTGAAAACCATCGTGAAATCAGAGCGCCACCTGGAGAGTGGCAGGGGGACAACTGCACAAGAGTGTCACTTCAGTCCTAAGGAACCTTCTCAATTGCTGCAAGGCCTCTAGATGATCCTTTTCAGTATTTTACATTCCACAGGCCCTCAAAGATGGAATCCAAAGGACCCCTGCAAAACCTGTCAAACCAGTCCCAGGAAATCAGAAAACAAAACCCCAACTCCTCAACTTAAGAGGGGCTGGGGCTTTGTTTTCTTTTTAGACTTAACGACTTTTTTCCCCTTTAAAGAAAACCCCAGCAGGCTTCTAGCTCTCTGCACAACTCACTCCTGCCTAGGTACTGCAGGCACTCCCCACCTCATTTAGTAAACGAAGCTGTAGCCAAGGCTTTTACCTCCTGGCCCATAGGCACTCCTACCTCAGGTAGGAGAGTTCTGCATCAGGCCAGGGCCTCTACCACCACCCTCCCTGACAGACGGATCTCTCCCAAACACACTGTAGAGCAATCCCCACTTGCTTCTTCTTTGCCTACAGAGATGGGTCAGAAAAACAAAGCAAATAGCAAAGGACACAGCAGCCCATTCCCAAAAACATGTAATCTGCCTGCCAGGAAGCAGCACCCACCAGTCACTACCGTGGACATCACCTAGTCTTTTCTTTTTTTTTTTTTTCAGGAGGTACCAGGGACTGAACCCAGGACCTTGTACAGGGAGCAGGCACTCAACCACTGGGCAACATTTGCCCCCAAAAGAGAGTTGGTTTTTTCGTTTGTTTGCTTTTAGGAGGTATCAGAGATTGAACCCAGGACCTTGTACCTGGGAAGCAGGCATCCAATCACTGAGCTACATCTGCTCCCCCTTAGAGTTCTTTTAAAACAGAAGTCAGGAAAGGCAGGTACACATTATGGAAATACTTGATTTCCTCAATTTTGGAGAAAAAATATTACATTCCTTTACCTAGCCAAAAACTACTGCTGGACTATATCTGAGATTTCCGTCTGGTTAGGAAAATTACATTTTTAGAAAGGGAGAAAAAACTGGCACCCTATTTCTAATCACTAGCTTTTAAAATATGATTTCTCACCAAACTTATAACTTTGAAAAGATGGCTTGCTTACTTCAATTACAGTACATACTTCTAAATTTGGATGCAGTTTCCCAAATTTCAAACTGACTTAATTTCATGAACAGCTGAAAAAGAACGGAAAAATAAAGACAACCATTAAATATTACGTAAGGTTTTCTTTTATTTAAAAGATCATTCACAAAATACCATATCCATAGATTTACTTTCTGTCATATAGCTGAATGTGTTAAGTGTTTGGAATTCCATTCTTACATTTAAAAGTCAACTGGATTGCCCAGAAGTTTTAGATGAATTTGTTTTGTTCTTAATCTTTTCCACATTGAAGATGTAAGTAGGTCATCTGAAAGCATCAGGTTTGATTACAACCACATAATGCATGTCTTTCTTAAATTAAGTATTGGTGTTACACAAATGGTTCTTATCTCAGAAGCAGGAAAGACAGGTGGAGGAAAGAAAGGAGTGAGAGTTCTGTAAACTGCTGAGCCCTTGTGAAAAAGACACAGTAGGAGAAGGCAAGGATGACAGGTTAGCGTTTAACTACTATCTGCGGCCACGCGGGCTCCAGCATCCTGGAGAGGGCCTCTCTTCCCCAGCCAGCTGTTCTCTAGCTTCTCCCGTGGCTGGCTGACCCTGAATTGCTCCCCAAGGGACAGGCTGGGACTCAGACGTTGAAAGAATTTTTAATTTGTTTGCACATAGGTGGTTCAAGCTCAACAGCTACTGCCTAGTCCCCTACCCCCATGAACACTGTACATGGGAACAAGAAGCGCTGCCCCAAAGACGCAGCAGCAAATCTACAAGTTATTTTAAGGTTCCTGAAAGCTCTGCATAGCAAAATCTTCACTTCATCACATAAAACAGAGTAAAGTGCCAGATTCTAGGCCCATTTTCACTATAAATTTAAGGGATGGTAGGAAGCACTGTGCCTTGTTACTTATACTGGGGAACAGATAAACACAAAGGAGAGAAGCAAAATACACAAATGGGTTTGAAAAAAAGCAATGACAGTGCTTGAAAGTGAGCCCAGCACAAATCCACCACTGCCACTCAACTCTGCAAAACACCTTTTTCCCAGCAGAAACCCGATGAGATGGCAATCTGCTACCTCTAGTCAGACCCAAGAGCCCTGTGACACACCTAGTGAAAGGAGGTAACTAGTTTAGATGCCATATTGAAAGAGCGCTCATAAAAAACACGAACACCTCAGTGCATTCGATTCATTTCCTATGTGAACTTCCCGCCAATATTTCACAAGACTCTTCTTTAAGGTTTCAATGTTTGAAACGTGAGCCTATTCTGCTTGAATAATCCATTTGGGGAGGGGGTAATGGACACAGGACTACCTATAAATGGAAGAGGATGGAATCTGCAAATTATCGATATTTTATCCTGGTTTTGAAAACAAAGTGCCTCAAATTCTGTATGTGATCACAGCTGAATAAAAACAAGATGCTATTCAATCTGTCAGTGACTTCATCTCTGGTTTTTTTCTTGGAAGCCACAGCAATACAGAACTCCACATGCAGGTCCTAAGAGAAGCACTAAGGAAAATCAAAAGAAATGACCTGGAGCCTGGCCAGTGTGTCTAAAGTAAAAAAGAGAAAGCAAAAGAAAAATGCAGCAGCACCTCCCTCCAAAGAACTGCCCATGTGGTGGCGGGTGCCTCTGTCCCCCTACAGAAATCCACGTGCTGTATGGACAGTGAGGAGCAAGGAGAGAGGACAGAAGGGAAAATGGGGAAGAGGTAGGAGGGAAAAAAAAAAAAGCACAAAACAGGCACTAGATAGATACAGCAAAGCCAAGAATGTACTAAAAACCACTTGTTAACAGCTGACATGCATTCACAAGCTCTGTGTTTCTGTTGTGAGAAAGGAGGACAAATGTCAGGTGCGGGAATGGTAACGGCAGGACAGCCGGCCCAGGGGCTAACCAGGCTGCGGTCTTGCTTTCTAACCTCCCCCCACACCCCATTCCCTCCCGACCGCCAGCTCATTCTTGCTCTTTGTGAACGACTTCCTCTCTGGGCCTGGCTCCCCCGAAGATAGCAGAGTTGGGATTGGCTACTTGATTGAGGGGTGTTGCAACTGTTCGAGGTTTAAGCTGGAGTCGTGGTCTCTGTGCTCTTTCCTCTGGGGGAGAAAAACCACGGTTTATAAAGAAACTGATCCCATTCTCCATCCAGGCAAAAATGATCAAACTGATACAGATCTCAATGACCCAATCCATTTTGTAAAGCTTTATGGCCTTAAAGAACTATTATTCCATCAATGAATACTCTAATAAAGGTAAGTGTATAAAGGTAAAGACTTGAGAGGACAATCTACTCTAAAACTGCATGTGGTGTAAGGCAAATTTTTTTTATGTGAAGGGTAATCAATGTACCATGAAAAAACACCCTCCATTTACAAGTTATCACTGTACCTTCTGTTGGTTCTCTGAAATCCATGTTGGATCCACGAAGAGGCGGCCCATCTCTAAACCGACTCCCCATTGGAGGGCCTGTTCGCCGGTCACCTGGGCGACTCCCTCCCCTGCCTCCCAAGAAGTCATCCCTGAAGCCTGAAGAAGGAAGATGACCCTGAATTATTTTTTAAATTAGTGAATCAAAGCTGGCTACTATAGTGTTTTGTGAATTGTTTCTGAGTTTAATTTCTTTTAAATTATTTGTCCAGTATCTGAAGTTTTTCTAAAATAAAGTGGACTGAAAATGAATCCAAGGGTGAATCTGCTGGATAATCAGAATGCTAATAGAATTTTAATTAAAAACAAAACAAAACAAAAAGTCAGAATCTTAGGAGAGAAAAATGAAATGAGCTGTTGTTTATATTCGTGACTTGTAGGAAAAGTGGAACGATACCATGAAAGTTGTTCTAATACTGCTTAAAACAAAACAAAAATTCTGAAAGCAGGTTTTTACTCTTTTTTTCTAGCATATATCTATTCAGTTATTGAAAAAGATACACCTGAAATTTACAAGTATTTAGAGCACAAAATCGTAAGAAAAAGCTAGATATGACGGCAAAATAAAAATACGAAGTCACCTCTGGGTGACACTCCCCATTTTCCTGTTTCTGCTGCTTTTCGGGTGTGGATCATTCTAAAATCAAAGCACCTGTATGGTAAACAAAGCAGTTATCCAAGTAAGGCCCACTCCCTTCACAGAGGGCAAGCCGGAGAGAGCAGAAAGCAAAGGGGTTTTTATTTTTCCCATTCATTTGTATATCTGCTAAAACTACAAAGAAAATTAAATGGCACCTCATTTAGAAATGTTGAGTAAGTTGCAGTTCTCATTAGAGTTGAGAAAAATATTTTCTCAATGGATTTGAAGAACCTCAGGTTTTAGTTTTATTACATTTAAGTGAAAATCTTTCATGGGGGGGGGAGGGAACTAACCTTTTAAGAGTATAGCTCATTATAGTTAACTTACAGTAAAAATAAATTAAAAAAATAGGAGTGTAAGTAAATGAACATGTCCCATTTGTTGAAGCTCCAAAGAAGACTATGACTCACAGGATGGCGCCCACCCTCAGAGCCTGTTAGGCGCCATCTCTGAGCAGAACCCGGAGCTCAGGGCCACATGTCTCCAATGGCAGTCCTACTGTCTTTTCAAAGGGTATGAAGACTACACGGGCCGGGAGCTCAGTTCAGAGACTGAGGTGAGCGGTATCAATTTTAAGGAGACAAGTGAAAGAGTGAGACCAACAGAAGCGCTGCTCTGGGGAAACACACTGCGACGCACATGGTGAAGTAGAAGACTCTTTACAAAGTCTGCTACCAGCAGCAGCAGACACAGTTCCTTAAACTTCATTAGTATTCAAACATTTAAAGTGACATTTTCCCCAGACTAGTATCTAAACTGTGAAGTGTACCTTCCCGTGTGAGTATGGAAGTAAAGTTACTCCCCTTTAATGAAATTAAGTCATTTTCCACACAAATAAGCTCTCACAACCACACTGTCAAGGCAAATAAGCAAAACCGTTACTTTATCCAAGGTATGTGAGACAGTACAGCAGAGGGAAAAAATAAGTGTACATTAACATCAAGTGACAGCCTCATTTCAGAATCACATGACCCAAGTAATGGGGAGATTACAAAGGAAGAGCAAGGTTTGATATTAGCTATGTCTGCTGAATGTTTCTGATTGAGAATCAAAACTCAAGCTAAGCCAAAAGGAGGACGGCATCAGTCACGGAGGTAACTCCCCCGTGGGTTCCTAAGCTATAAGCATACTGTGCTTTAGCAACAAGGAATCCGGAACTGGCAGATCAAAGGCCACCATTCACTAAATCTCTACTGCACTTGGACTGGCTTTGAGAAGACATTTGTTGCATGTTTCAATCAGAGACTAGTTTATACATAAAATTACAGACTAGCTGGATTATACTGTAATTTTATGAATAAGCTCATTTCGGATTGGCTATAGGACTTTTAGGAATTAAATTTAATACTTAGTCATCTGTTTAGTTAAAGCAGTACTGGAAATGAATGAACAAATGCTTAGGAGAGCAATCCTTAAAAGCATAGGTCTGACATGCAAATTGACCTTTTGAGTTGAGACAAGGAAGTGCCTATTGGTCAGCCTTGGCTGGTTAAGAAAAGGAATGATAATTAGGATCATTAAGGGATATGGAGTCCCCCACCAATAAAAAAAAAAAATAGGCCACGAGGATACCTTTTACCATCTCAGAAGGAGCCACCAGGAACCACAGTTAAGAGGCTTTTTGTAAACATCTAGAACTTCTGTAGTATTTCTAGAAACAACAGCACTTTTATTTGTGCAGTACACAAAAGGGCCACTAAGGAGTCTCCCTGGACTAGATCCTGAGAAAGACCCCCTAGAAAGAAAGGTCCATAACCACACGAGGCTTGGAAGGCTGGGGTGAGGGAACAACACGGGGTGGGTCAGTCCTACGCCCACGGTACAGGTCTCTCAAGGCCTACCCTAAATATTTAGGTTCTAAGAGGCTTGCTTGCATGCCTGGGTACCTTTTGGCAGTTTTATTTGTGAAAGAACTGAGTAGTCCGGCCAGATGGGCTACTCACAACAAACGGACAAGAGCAGCAAGGCCCCTGGGAAAGGTAAGAGGTGATACTTTAAATACTGATACCGGAATTGAAGTCATCCCGGGAATCCCATCCACCTCTAGATTCTCGAGAGCCACCCATTCCTGAGGATACACAAAAAAGATAAAGTTGAGGTTGTATCATACCTTGCTGCAGACATGGAAAATTTCATTTGGAAGATGTACAACTCATGTGAAGGAAAGTTCAATGAAATCATTAGGAGTTTTTGCTGCCAACTGGGGGGGGGGGAACAATCCCAGGCTTGCAGAAGCATCATCCATTCTAAGATTTTATACATATTTTTTAAAGCTCACAAAAACCTACCAGACCTATGAGCTGGTGTTCTACTAGTAACCTCCAAGAGTTGTCATCTGTAAGTTTTAGAAGAACCAATCACCTCTGTCATCTGGTCCCCCTTTCCTGAATCCAAAGCCACCTTTGTCTTGTTTTCTGCCTTCTGCAATGTCCACACGCAGTGACCGATCACCCAACAGCTAATGATAAAGAGAAAACAGAAAACAGTGTTAAGTGCTGGCAAGGAAAAAAAAAAAGCCTCAATTGCTATCACGACAGAGAAAAGCTGAAGGTACTTACTGCACCATCATACGTCAAAGCTTCCTTAAGGGAATCCACCTCATCAAATTCTACATAGCAGAATCCTGTAAGAGAAAAACAAACCCCCAATTTCCTCGAGTGATTTGGGATTAAAAACAAGGTGGGATAAATATCCATACTCTTTTGCCCACATCAGAACTAACATTTTTGTTGAGTCTAGATGACAGGAGACGGGTAGGGCCTGAAAGAGCACATTTTACTTTTCAATAAATACAACCTCACTCGTATTCCTCCCTGTCAGTTAGAAAGTGCTAAACAAACAGGCACTGAAACAGCAGGTGTCTCTATAAAGCTTTCTTATACCGGCATATTAAGACCTTTCTTGGGTCTCTGCAGAGTTCTTAGATCTGACTTCCAAATGACTAACGTAACCTAGCTGGAGTTTTAAGAATAGCTTCTAAATTCAGTATCTGAAATGCTGAAGGTCCTGTTACTACACAGCAGATATAAAATTCACTTTACAAAGCTAAAAAGTATACCCTCAGCAACAAGGGTATCTTCCTTTGGATATTAATGACAAGACAGATGGCCTAGATCCAAGCAGGTGTTACTGGCAACCTGCCTTCCTGATAATGGGCTCAGATGTAGGCTTGTAAGCACAGAAGGGAGGCTCGTGTGCAGTGGAAACAGAGCCTTCTCTCTCACCTCGAGGCTCTACAAGCCATCCCTCTTCCTGGAGTCCCCTGCCTGGGCGGCCCCCTTCCTGGGTACTTAGCTCAACCTCAGTTTTGAGGGCCTTTCCTCCAGTAAACTTGCCTGGACTCTAAGTCTGGGTTAAGGACTCCCCCTCCTCCCCGGTGCAAATTCTTCCTGTTCACCACTTACTCAGAACGTACTTAAACAAAACAAAGGAAGCACTGCCTTGGCTGGAGGTTCGTCCCTCCACCCCCTCTAACTTTCCCACCTAAGTGGATTCAATGTTGAGAGTAACTGAGCAAACTACTCCCAAGTTCAAAGATGCAAGAACGTCTCAGCCCTCCACGCAGAGCCGTGCTCTAGGGCTGCTGAAACTCCTCAATGAGACAAACTCCCAAACCTGCTGTTACCAATCCAGCCCAAAGGCCAGGTTCACCCACGTCCTCTTAGCTCCCTAAAGGGGGTTAGCAGCCAAAGTGGGTGGGACCTACTTTCACAACTTGATCATTTGTCATACATGGCTCCAGTTCTAAAGTCAACAAGCTTTCAACAAGATCAGAACACCAATGCTACACACAGAACCATTCTGATCAGCAGGGCCTTTTCTGCTTCTTGCATATCTTCCCACCATAGTTCAACTCTACTTTTTCATGAATGCATCTTTGGATGCAAATGTTCGTGTACCACGCAGCCTGCACTTAAGTGCTGGGCACATTTCCCTTAAGGAAACCTTGAAAGCTGGACAACAATGCTCATTTGATCTCTCATTCTCACTCCTCTTCTGCTCAAATGCCCTAAAGAAACCAACCTACAGACACTCTAATCTGAAATCTGAGCCACCTTGCTCTCCCAAATACACACAACCTAAAGTCACAAACATTTTTTTTTTTTTTTACTTTTATTAGGCTGTCTTTTGGATAATAAATAACCAGATTACAGGAAAACAATTAAAAAAGGATGAGCCTGCCAAAGAAGATGTACCTTTAAAGTCCTCTGTTTTACCTGTTCATTTCTCTCCTGGATAACACCTTTGCTGACAGAGACAGAACCACTATATAGGTCAGACACAAAACCATATCTACTTACATGCTACATATTTCTACAAACTAAGTATGCGTATAACAGTTTGTGGAGCTGAAGATCTAGGAGGTAAAGAGCTTATGTTTATTTCAGCTACTTAAACCTGGAAAATATTTAAAATACTTCCATGATTAAAGTCCTCTGATTTACTAACACACTTTGGGGGTTCTTAGAGCATCCCCTTTTACCTACCTACCTATGAATCCCCCAAACTCACCTTTAAATTTGTCTGTGTCTTTGTCTCTGACTAGCCGCACACTCCTTATGCTGAGATCCTTGAAGATAGCATCGATGTCGCCCTGTACTGTATTGAAAGGTAGATTTCCTACATACGCTGTGTAGGGGGGCTCTGTGGGCAGCTCCTTCTGGCTACGGGAACCATGGCCACCAGCACTGCCGCGGGACCTAGGAGGGAAACAGACAAGAACTGAATCTGCCCGTGGGTGCCTGCCCCCTCCCCCCAGCCCCCAGAGCAGGGGACAGGGAAGATGGTCTTCTCGGCCACAGCAGCCACCATCCCAGGTGAGATGCTCTGCTCTATTTCCTGATGATGTACAATAACATTTTTTTGAAATTAGAGTATTATGAAATATAATTTATAAAAAAGGTAACTTTTTTGGTGACAGAAATGCCCACCCAAATGCTGAATGCATGTAAATTAACTTGGTCTCTGGAAAATCAAATCCAAACCTAATATCCTAAGACAACTGGTTTTCCTCCTATTCGCTTTGAATCAGAATCCAGTGTTTATATACTAAAACGTAAGCAAATACTTTTCCTCACACCCAATACTAAGAAATACAGAAATGAGCTCGCCAGAGGTAATGCATTCTATTTATAGGGAGGGTTATTGAAGCTGCCAAATTTTTAATACATTCATAGTACAATTATTGCTATTTTCTGATTATGGATAATAAGAATGCTTTAATAAAAAGTTTAGATTTTGAGTAGCAAGTACCATTTATGTAACACTTTCCACAGACTATTTCTCTGGGTCCTCAAAACGTATGGTCTGCACCACTAATCCATTTAAACCTCAATGTCCTTTCCTCAGCTAGAGTTGTTTACCTGTCCATGGCTACACAGCTACAAAGTGGTAAATCTATCACATTGTTGCTAATTTGCAGAGGTAATGGTTTAAAGATTTATTTATTCCCGCCCCCCTCCCCCGTTT
>JAQZBX010087991.1:0-12798 GCA_029593785.1 Cabassous unicinctus | reverse complement strand
AGCAGCAACAGTCCCCCAAGTGCAGAGGCAATGACTGGCCAGGGAGGATGATCCACTGATAGACCCTTAATATTGATGACTAGCCTTATGAGTCTTTGGTCTTGAAATTGAAATTTAGCCTATTGTTATGGGGGGGCCTTAGGATTGCCTCCTCAGAACCTCTTTGTTGCTCAAACATGGCCTCTCTCTAAGCCAAACTCAGCATATGAATGCATTACCTTCCTCCCAGCATGGGACATGACTCTCAGGTATAAGCCTCCCTGCCACTGAAGGATTGCTCCCAAATGTGACTGGAAAAAGACCTTGAATAAAAGGGGGAAAAGGTAGAGACAAATGAGTTTATATGGCTAAGAGACTCAAAATGAGTTGGGAGGTGATCCCAGAAGTCACACTTATGCACATCTCAGTAGGATCTCAGAATTCCAAAGTGGATATCACCCCAAATAGTGGGACTCCTGAGGGCTCTGGAGACATCAGGTCCTATATCAGGGCGGATAGCTCTGGAGTTTGGTGCTTTTCCAGTGGGCCCTACTTTGGAGTTTGTGCTCCTGAAAGTGACAGTTGGACTCAACTATTTTTTCCCTGCACAGTGCTCATCCGTCCCTTCTCTTCAAACCTATATTTGGTGCTGGAGTTTGTAGGTGCATGTCCAAAGATATGAGTCTTTGGGCTGTCAATGTGCCAGCTGGGCCCAGAAACTCAGTGGAGCAGCAACTTCTACTGTACAGCTCATTGGACTCACCCAGGACAACTGGCGGGGAGATGATGATGGACAACCACCATCCCAGGGAATGGAGATAGTTTGCAGCTATAGGCAGGATAATCCCATCCATTTTCCCCACAGTATATAAGCCCCCTCTCAATTGGAGGTGAAGTGGACATCACCATCCCAGACTCCTCATGATGGGGGAAGAGCTATGGACTTGAGTGGACTTACTGGTATTCAACTATAGACATATTGTGATTCAAGCAATGGAAGAAATTACAACATTGATGTGGAGCCAGTGGCCACTGGATGCTCTGGGGGACGGAGAGGGAAAAGCAGTTGTAATACAGGGACTTTTTCAGGACATGGGAATTGTCCTAAGTGACATTGCAATGACAGATATAAGCCATTTTATACCATCATATAATATGCAGAACTGTGTGGGAGAGAGTGTGGTCTACAATGTGAACTATGGTCCATGCTTAATGGCAAAGCCCCAGGATGTGTTTATCAATTGCAATTAATGTGCCATACTAATGAAGGATATTTATTTGGGAGGTTGTGGGAGGTGTGGGAGGTGGGGCTTATTGGAATCCCCATATTTTTTGTGTAACATTTATGTAATCTAAGTATCTTTTAAAAAAATAAAAAATTACAAAAAATAAAATAAAAACCAGAAAAACTGGAAGAGTTTAAAAAAAAAAAAGAATACTCTAAGATAAATCAATTTCCTTGGAATAGCAGGGGGGAAGAGGATCAAAACTAACCAGGAATCAGTTTGAAACCTGTGGTCCCCTGCCAATATGAACAAATGACTGAAACTTCAGCAGTGTGCATTAGAAATAATGAGGAGCTACAAAATTTGGCTGGAGTAGGTCCCCAAGAAAGATTATTGTGACAATTAGAAAGAACTTTCAAATCACTCTTTTCCATTTTCTGATTGTATCTTTCTGAGATCATTAGGACATCATTTTCTTTTGTAGACAGAATGGAACAGATAAGAAACAGGTTGACTTTCTTACCTTTCCCTATGATTAGCTGATTAACTTCTTTGATTAATGTAACAGGTGGGTTTGGTATTCTGTAAATCCAAATGATATTTCGATGCTAAAAGTGAGAGTGCTCATCAAAATTCTGAGAATTTCAATGTCTCTTTGAAGCTTTTTAACTAAGACAAATGTACTATTATAGAGTTTGGAGCTTTTCAAATGTCTTTTGTGAGTGTTTGACTATGGTAACTATCGATTGACTATCGATTGCTTTGCCATACAGAAAAATTTAAATGCAAAAATGTTAGAAATAAAAAAAAAAACTGTTATTAGATAATATTTGAGGACAAAGTTTGAGAGTAAAGTGTTTAATGCATATATTATTTTTTGCCAACTAAAAATTTAATATTACTCTTATGAGTGATATGTCATACAAATAGAATGTAAAATATCTTTCCTCTTTGTCAGAGGTAAAGGTAGTTTTACAGTCCTAAACTTAGAATAAACAAAATATCCAAAATTTTTAAAAAAGTATATTTTAGTTACATTTTTAAGAATGCCTATAGGTGGTAAATTTTCTAATTTCATGCATATCTAAAAATGTCTCTCTCTTTCTTTTAGAAAACAAAATTTCCTGGCTAGAAGTAAGGCTCTCTTCTGAGCATAGTAGATCAAAATATAAAAGTCATCAATGTTAATATGAAGGAGGAAAAGTGTATACACTCTGTCTTAGTTTGTCAGTGGATGCCAATGCAAATGGGTTGCATTGGGTTGTCTTTTATAATAGAAATTTTATTTGGGCTAAAAGCTTACAGATCTGAGATTATGAGATGTCCAAATCAAGGTAGCATCAGAGGCTTTTTCACCAAAATCAGATACTGGTGACTGTTGTCTTGTCACATGGTGAAGATGGTGACTGATCTCTGCCATGGTCCCTTCCTTCCACTCCAGGATCAAAAATCTCCGAGAGTTCAGCTGTCTTCTGGGCCTCCTCTCTGAGTCTCAGCTGCTCCAATTTCTTCCTGAGTTTACCTGTAAGCTATTAAGCACATGGCTCCTCTCTTCAGCCTTGAACTGCTCCATGGGCCCAGCCCCTTGGGGGCCTCTTTCCATGCCTCTGAGCTCTGATTCCAGACACTTGTGAACTTTGTCAGCCTCTCACAGCTTTTCTGCCTTTCTGCAGCTGTAGGTGATTCTCTACTTTCTCCTTTCTCTTACATGAGAGGATAAAAAATGGCAGTTTCCTTCTTCTGTGTCTCTCTCTGTGTGTCTCCATATGTATAAAGCTCCAGAAAGAGGACAGACACCCAACCTGAGTCACATCTAACTGATGTAATCCAGTTAAAAGGGCCCACACCTACAGGAATGTGTGAGTACAAGAATGTAATCTTTGTCTTTTGGGGATTCCTAAAATAACTTCAAACTGTCACACACTTAGACAGTTTTTGAGTATCTTCTTTCAAGTTCTATTTGTATTTGATTTCATTAAAATATATTCTCCCTGATTATCCCATAGTTATAATTCCAAATAATATAGAAATGTAGAAATGTTAACTAGCTGGTTTTTGACAGAAAAACTTTGCTAAACCCTGATATTAAAATCATTTTTAATTTTTCACAATTCTGTGAGTCAGCAGTTTGGGCTGAGCTGAGCTGAAAAGGTTCTTCCATGCTCTATGTGATATTTTCTAAGCTTATCCAAATGTTTGGTCCTCAGCTGGGATAGCTAGGGAAACTGTCCATTTGTTCTTTCATCCTTAAGAAGGCTATATAGGCTTTCTCTTGTAATGTAGAAGAATTCAGAACCACATATGCATCATATCTATTAAAGTATTTATCAGTATGAGCATTCATTTTACCCTTTTCATGCTTAGCCAAATGGTGCTACAATAAATATTGTTGAAGTCCTTTTTAAATTTAGTTTTTTTTGTACCTTTATCCCTCTACCTTCATGCTTTTATTTCCGTAAGAAAATTGCCAGTAATAACTCTGTAGAGCCTAAGATTTTTTACTGTTTTATTTAAATTTTAAATAAAGAATGTTATGTTGGTTTCTAGAAAGATTTCAAAAAAGGAATGAGAAATGCCATGATTTCAATTATAGGAGATAATAAATATGCAATCATCTTGTTTAGGTATCTATCTCAATTTACCGGTTTCTAGTGTGGGGAAGATTTATCTTTAAAAATTAGCATTTTAATATAAATTAGTAAAATTAGCATAACTGAGGATATAGTAGTTCATTAAAAGAAAATGGTATTATAAGCTTATTTATAAATGCAGGACAAGATTGAAAAGTAGATTTCAATTAGCTACATGGGAATTAAATACATGAAGCAATAATTTGCTAGTCCAAGTATCTCACAATGTTAATGATTTGGGAAGAAATTTTCTCAATGCCTCTGTAACATCTTTGTTCCACAGACTGCATATCATAGAATTAAACATTGGGGTCAAAATGGTTTAGAAAAGAGAGAACAGCTTGTCTGTTCCTTCAGACTGATTTGATTTTGGCTTTAAATAGATGACAGTAGCTAATCTATAGAATAAAATTACAACTATGAGGTGAGAAGGGCAGGTGGAAAAGGCTTTGGTCCATTCTGTGTTTGATGACAACTTCAGGATGGTTGAGGTAATTCTGCTATAGGACTCAAGAATCAACAGAAAAGGAACAGTGACAAACAATACATTAACAACATAGACCACCATCTCATTCAGAAAAGTGTCCCCACAGGCCAGTTTGAGAATGGGGGTATGTCACAGAAGAAGTGGTTGATTTGGCAAGAGTCAGGAAAGGGCAGAGAGAAAAACTGGCATGTCTGCACCATTTTGACTGGAATTCCACTGATCCATGAGCCAGCCACCAGCTGAATACACATCTTTTGATTCATGACTAGAGAATAGCTCAGTGGGTTACAAATGGCCTCGTAGTGGTCATAGGACATCACTGCCAGAAGAAGGAACTCTGTTGCTCCCAATATAAGGATGAAGCACATTTGTGTAGCACAGACAAAAAAAGAAATATTTCCTTTCAGGGTCCAAAGATCCATGAGTATTCTAAGAAGAGTTACAGATGCATAACAGATTTCTAGGAAGGAAGAGTTGCTGAGAAAAAAATACATGAGGGACTGAAGTATGGGATATAGTCTTGTTATTAGAATTATGATGCCATTGCCCATCAGGATAAGTATACAGATGATCAAGAATACTCCAAGAAGAAACCAGTGGATTTTGGAAATTTCAGGAAAGTCCAAGAGAACAAATTCCTTCATGGTAGTGAGATTTGATTCTGTAATTTTCAATTCACTTTCTATCTGTGTATTTACATTTTTTGGCTGCATTTTCCTCTTTTGTAATTTGATTAGGACATTAGTATTGGAATTATAATTTCTCAGTTTCTCTCTGACACTTGGATTCTTTGATTCTGAGAGAGCTGATATGAAACTAGGAGCAATGAAGTCATATGCATATAAAATCAATTTAATCAACTAAATGAACATAATTGATTTATAATACTAGGTTTGCATTCTAATCATATTAAGAAGATCCAGAGCTATATATTTTTATTCAATTTACAGTGTGAGAGGGGAAATGCAGTGGAATACTTTCTTCCAGTCAAATATAGAATCATGATCCATTCCCTCTCCCCCTCCCTATTTTTTATTCCAGGATTTGCTCAATTAACCTCCCCTCTTAGAAAGTATTCTCTCTATTTCAAATATTGTTCAGCCTTTAAACTCAAATATACCTTTGAAACTTTTTGTTTAATTTTTGCTTTTAATTTATACAAAATTTTAATCATTCTCACAACATATTCAATTAGAACTCTGTTTCTCTTTTCATTCTTACTGGAGAATAAAGGTCTTGCATTTTTGTTTTGCACATTTTTCATCTTTTTATTGGAATTGTAAACTGCTGAAACCAGGTGCTCTTTTTCAAAGATTTCCCTGTATCCATCCTTGATATGGTAACTATTATATTTAACATTTATTAATTACAACCTCAAGACATTTATCCAACACATTTATTTTATATTACTCAATTTTATTCATATTGCACTCCTTACAAGGTTTAGAATCCAAGCTTCAAATTAAAATGATACGTTTTTCCTGCATTCTCTCCATGATAAAATAGTCTTTATTAAAAACAATTGTTTAGTTTTCTGACCATGAGCTGGAGCATCTGAGTAATGTTCAAGAAAAACACACATCTTGTTGTGTTTTAAATTAGTAAACACAAATAGCAATCAAGTAATTAATCCTGCTAAAGAGCCTATTTAATTTCTTTAATATAGTTGCTCTAATTGTTCTCCAACTGTTTAACACAACTATGTTAAATAGTGTCTTCTCTCCTCAAAGTTGTCCCCCCACCCATATCACCCATACCATACTACCTGCTATCCTTATTAACTAATTTTTATTTTATTGTTTCAGAAAAGCCAACACAAACTCAGTATAGTCTCATTAATCAATTTCTCATCTACATTTACCATAATAAACTTTATTTTGCTTATCTTCCTGTTGAATTTCGATGAAGTTTCCCATTGAACATTTCTCAAAGGAGTCTCACCTAATCTTACTCTACATTATATCCTTGCTCAAGCCAAAAATCCAGAGTGATTTATCCCCTCCTCCCACCCAATATCATTCTATCAACCTTTCATGATTTGTGGGGTACCACAACCCTGTCATTAGGGTGAGGTAGGTTGGTGGAGATTGATTTGTATGATTTGACAATTTAAGTGAACAAATTTCAAGCTCTTGGGAATTGGTATAAGCAAAACTGGCCATGGCGCATCACTCACTGTTCCTGAAACTTTAAAATGTGCTGCTGCTTCTCATCTCCAATGCTAAAAATCTATCTTCTCATTTCTGGGATTACTGTAATAGCCTCACCTCACCACAATTGATTCTGCTTGGAAAACACAGTGTGGGAATTTAAAAGATGAAAATCCCATCATTTTGCTGCCGTGTTGAAAATATGTGTATCAATTCCTAATGCATTGAAATATAGTTCAAATTCCTTCACACAGATTACAAACTGCTGTATAATTTGGCTTTGCTTATCTTTGTACCCTAAACTGCTAATAATCTCCCCTCATTTTTTACCCATACTTTCAGTTCTTCTTTAGTTTTCTAAGAAAATACAATGTAAAGACTTACACTTTTTTGTCTAGAATGTTTTTCACATGACTAATCTTTCTATTTAGGACTTAGATCAGATTTCACTTTCTCAGACAGTCTTTCAAAGTTTTATGATACAGACACTATTAGCATCATTGAATTATATCAGTGCCAAATTATTAGATAATGAATGCTTTCTCCAGTCAAAATATACTCATGATTTCAGGTGTTTGACATTATTTAATGAATTTGGTCCTCAAAATATAGGTCTGAATTGAAATTGAATATCAGCATATTAATAATATATATTTACCTTTTTCAGTTTTAGTGAAGTTGCTTCGTTCTCTCCGATGAAGTTTTTATATTTTTAAATTTAAATTGTTTAAGTTCTATACCCACTTCCTTTTAAATTAGCAAGTGCCCTTAGTAGAGGAAACAATCACTTCGTCCATGTGGGAATATCTCTAATCCTGCCTCACATCAAAATTGCTAGCTATATTTCCCTGTTTGCAATTAATGTTGTATTTTCCAAATAACTCTTTCATAATACACCAGACATTCTCTGCAATCTCTCAATGGAATATAAATTCATGCATTTTTCATTTCCCAAATATATTCAAAGTACAGGTTCTGGAAGAAGACTAACTCTTAATTGCTGGTATTGCCTGCAGGAAAATGTTTCATTCATTTTCTTCTTTATTTCTACTTTACCTCCTATGAGTCTTCTGAATGGACTTTTTAGCAAATCCTGGCTCATTTTAACATCACCTGAATATATTTTGTGTATTTTCTCAAATTTAGAATGTGCTAGTTTGTTTTGTAGGGGTAAGAATTTGTTGTCCTGGGGTAATTTTTTTAAAACAAAGGCAATTTTGGCTTTTGAGAAACTTAAGATTATTTTATTCAAATTATGCTGTCCTCTCAGACACAATGGGAGTCCCTGCATAGACAAACCTCACTCATCAGTTAATATGATAAACAAGGGTTAAGAAAAATATTTCATATAAAATTAAAATTAAAATTTCCCCTCTCACATTGCCAGATTAGATAATTTAACATTCCTCATTTTCAGTCCCCATTCATGCACTTTTTAGGGAGAAGTATTCTAAACCTGAACTTTGAGTTTCGGTCCAATATCATCAACTTACTTTAGATTGTTTAACTTCCATTTAATTTGCTTCCTTCCTCCCAAACCCCTGTAACAGCAAGTTTTCTTGCTGGAATACTTTTCAAATTTTCACCTGTAGCATTTTTCCTTAGCCATGAGGTGGTATTCCATCTCAATTTTTTTTTGCTACACTTATATTTGGAGGTAGTACTTAGTCACCAAATCTCTGATTTCCACTGGCTGGAACAAAGCATTCTTTTTGCCAAATTTCCTGTTAGTAAGGCAGAATTAGACACTAATTGACAAAATAAGGATTTTGTATTTTCTGATGCCAAATAATGTGCCTTTTCACAAATTAGTTTCAGGGCTAATACTTACTCCTAATGAGGACAAACTTCTGTATATAATGCTTATTGGCTATTGGTTTTCTTTTTCCCAGAGAGAGGTAGTATATGATATACCAGTAGAATCTGAAGTTGACTATATGGATTCCAGTTAGATTCTGCTACCCACTAGCTGGGTACCTTACGGAAATAACCTCTCCAAGTTAGTTTTCTCTTTTGTATAATATGGTTAATCAAAGGGTATTAATTTCAAATGGAATGAATGGATTATACACTGAGGAAGCACTTACAGTAATGCCAGGCAAGTAATAAGCATTTTATAAGTGTATTTATTATTGTTTCTTCCATAATCAAGGAGTCATTAAAGGGATGCTTTCTCCTAGAAAATTGTGCCATTCTGGGGCTGGCTGCTGGTGATTCTGGTCCTTAGCTTTTCTGTAATATGGCAATGCACAAAGTGGTCTCTCTTGGCTTCTCTGTTCCATTGACTTCCAACTTCTGGCTGCTTCCTGTGTGACTTTCTTTCTCTGTGTGACCTTTCCTATAAGGCCTGCAGTAAAAGGATTAAGGCTCATTGTGATTCAGCTAGGCCACACATTTAACTGAGATAACCTCATCAAATGGTCATATTTACAAGAATTCACACTCACAGGAAAGATTAAGTTCAACCACATGTTTTTCTGGGGGTACTTACCTCAAATTACCGCAGTATATATGATAAAAAAATATACTACTGTATATGAGAACTCTGTATTTTCTGTATGATTTTTTTGTATACCTACAATAGCACTAATAAAAAACTTAAAATACACATATTTATCTAAACTCCAGCCACATTCCCTACCACCAAAACTAAAATATGACTCTTAATTTTGTGTATAGTATTTTGCAGCATATATATTACTTAATATACAAAAAAGTATTGGAAAGAAGATTTTGTAGAAATGCTGAATATTTTATATAGTCATGTTTTGGATACCAAAATATCAGCTATGTAAATTGAGAAATTTTTTTCAGGATTATAAAGGAATTCCACCTGAAGTTGATAAATAGTATTTACCTATAATTTTCCTTAAAAATTCCTGTTTATTTTTGTTTATATTTAATCTCCTTGGAACTAATATTAGTATAATACATATAGAAGTGTTCCACTATTCTTTTTTCATATGATTTGTGAAGTGCATAAACATTAGGAATTGAATAATCTTTATATTTCCCCAAGGAGTTCTTAATTTCTGTCTATTTTAATACAAAATATGGTTTTAATATATTTTAACTTACTTCATTCAATTTCTCTTATATTAAATGATCAAATAGTATTCTGATGACATTTTAAGATATATTCTCTTGTCTTTGCCCTCATTCCTAGTTTTCTGGACCAAATTAAGGTTTGTCATCTAGTCATCCTGAAGTTAGGAAGAGCATTATCATTGGGATTGAACAACAATCAGACTTTTGGAAGAATTATCATTTGTATGCTTTTCTAAATATTCAGGTAAACAGGAAATTTTTGTGGTTTACCTCAACTAACTTGCATTTATTGTTTCCAGGTTACTGTGGTTTATTGGATAAGGAATAAAAAGGAGAAAATAGGAGCTGGAGGGGAAGGTGGGGAAGATAAAAAAATATGCTTGTTTGTGCTTAAAGTGCTATGAATAATCCAGTTGAAAGTGCAAATTTAAGATATGGATAAAGCCATAGAGCCTGCCTCTTCAGAGACACTCTTTTTGCCACCTTGGGCCACTCAATGGACAGGAAGAGGTAGTAAGAACCTGAAGGAAATGTACTGGGCAGCTCTATATGATTCCAAACTGATGGCTGGCACTAGTAGGACACAGCCCTGAATGTAATGGTATTGCTGAGGGCCCTGAATCTTAGTATATGCAGTATGAGTTGCAGTGCCTTCTGCTGGCCGGAAATACAGAGATGCTTTTGAACAGAGAAGAACTGACAGAAATCAGATGCCTGGTTCTCAGAGGCAGTTGAGAAAGCAGCAGTAACCATGGAGGGCCAAACAGTCCATCAGTACAACCAGAAGGAAGAGGAGGCCAGGAGATGAAGTAAAAACTTGATGTGAAATGTAATTAGGCAGAAAAAAAAAGGAGAAATATTCTTAACTTGAAAAAAAATAAGCTATTTTTAGGTTCATAAATAAATTTTGTAGTTTAATTTTTGATTTGAAATAGTCCTTGCTATTCAAGGACTGATACACCTAATGGCATTATTTTGGGTTAATAAAGATTGAAGAAGTATCTTTACATTTAGTTTAAATTCTTCTATTGGGGAACATGACTTTTTTGCATAATTTTTGTTTTGTTTATTTTTGAGTGCATTGTTATTGTCATTATTATTAATAATTAGACATTAGATTTTAGAAAGAGCACCTCATTTGTTTTGGGATGAAAATGTTAGGGCATTGCTCATAAAGAACTTTACAGACCAATCGTGGGAAGTGAGGGTGTAGAGCTAAAGTTTTGCTGTTGATAATTAGACATTAGATTTTAGAAAGAGCACCTCATTTGTTTTGGGATGAAAATGTTAGGGCATTGCTCATAAAGAACTTTACAGACCAATCGTGGGAAGTGAGGGTGTAGAGCTAAAGTTTTGCTGTTGATAAGATACCACTAGTACTTTGGGGTGATTTAGTGTAAAACCTCCTCATTTCATTGAAGAGTAGCTGGCATTTGTCCATGAATGGTAGATGGTGCCACAACCAAGCCATCTTACACCAAAGCCTTTCTCTTTGGCTATCTTCCTGCAATATAAAGAATTTTCTGGTAAGTATTCTTTTTTTTTATGTTTCTTCAATAAGCTTTTCAAAAGAAGATTTTATTTTTATGTCTCTGTTTAGTATGTGTAAATCATAAGTCAGCCAGTATGTATATATGAATGTCAAGGCATGGAATATAGTGACAGCATCCTCAGTGTATAGTGTTGTTCAATATTTTCTTAAAGACCTCTGGTTCAAAATTTGCTTCTCTTAGGCTCCCCATCTCCTCTTGGACTTTTCTACTTGAATATGTAAAGATTCTCTGGCATTATGGACAGTATGCTTTTAGTAACAGTCTATTGATAATTATCTTAGATAGTTTAGAACGGATGAGTAAGAATTGTAAATACTCATTAACTCCTGGAATGCTCATTTAGAATTTTTAATTGTTCCCTTGGGGTCTGACTATAATTGGGTTTGTTTAATCAGCCTTCCAATTCAAAGTATTACAAATTTAATATTTATATGTTGGTAGTGTTTTTCAAGGTTCAAGATAAACAAATTGATTTTTATTAATCCAAAGCATTGAGTTCCATCATTTCCTTTGTAGGAAAATAAAAGACTAAAAATAGTATGTAATTTATAACAATTTATATTTGTTTATTAAATCAGTTTATTTCGGCATCTTCCTTTAGTTGCCACATCTCCTTTATTTTGGTTAAAATCCATAATTCAAGTGCTTTTGCTAATTCAATCTGCCTTCTCACACTTATGGTGATTTTTATTATACCGTGCTGTTTTCTTGGACCCCTTTCTAATTTCCTAGTTATATGCCAATTCTTGTTTTTAATTCTTTTTACTGTAGATGGAAACCTCTAATATTGAGTTCTAAGGCACCTGAGTCAGTGAATCTTTTGATGGCTAGGAGACACTGTGTAGGCATTCAGTAAATGTGTGAATAACTGGAACCGAAAATCATATTTCACTGAACATCATTTTGAAGTTCAAGTTCCATAGATTAATGAAAGATTATTTTTCTATATTGGTTTGACATCTCAGTCCAGTAGGAATGGTCTTAATGTAGTTATTTTAGCTTCTTGGGCTGCTCAAGCAATACCATGAAATGGGTCGGGTTTAACAATGAGAATTTATTTGCTCGTGGTTTGAAGCTGTGATAAAGTCCAGATCAAGACATCATCAAAGTGATACTTTCTCCCCAAGTACTGTGGCATTCTGGGGCTGCCTACTGGTGATCCTTCGTCCTCAATTTCTCTGTCACTTGGCAATGTACATGGTGGCCTCCCCTGGCCTCTCCATTCTTTTCTGAATTCCACTGAATTTCAACTGTCTCTCTCTCTCTGTCTGAGCTTCATTTTGTTTATAAAGGACTCTTGTAGTAGGAATAAGCCCCATCCTGAATGAGCTTAGACACACTTTAAATAAACTACCTCCTCAAAAGCTCCTAATTATAATGGTTTCATACCCACAGGAATGGATTAAATTTAAGAACATGTTTTTCAGATGTACATTACTCCAAACTCTCTACCCTCCATACCCCAAAAAGACATGTTCTGTTTAGATGAAAAATACATTAATTCCATCACAACATCCCAAAAGCCTTAAGTCATTTCAGTAACAATGCTAAATAGAGTCTCATCAAAGTTGGTTATGAGTATGGTTTCTCCTAGGGCATAATGCCCCTCTATCTGTGGACCTGAGAAACCTAGAGAACAAGTTATCTGCTTACAATATACAAGGGATGGACAGGCATGGGTTTGACATTCATATTCCAGAAGGAATACATTGGAAGGAAAACAGG
>JAQZBX010087990.1:0-12791 GCA_029593785.1 Cabassous unicinctus | reverse complement strand
CTCTATGCACTGGCTTTCCTGCATCCCATAGGTTCTGATATGTTGTGCTCGCATTTATATTCGTCTCAAGATATTGATTATTTTTCTCAAAAATTCTTCTTTGACCCACTTATCATTGAAGATTGTGTTGTTTGATCTCCATATATTTGTGAATTTTTGTCTTGTTTGATCACCATATATTTGTGAATTTTCCCTTTTTTTGCCTTTTGTTGATTTTCCACTTTATCCATTATGATCAGACAAAGTTCTCCGTCTAATTTCGATCCTGTTGAATTTATGGAGATCTACTTTGTGACCCAATATATGGTCTATCCTGGGAAAAGACCCATGAGCACTTGAGAAGAATATATATCCTGCTGATATGGGGTGCAATATTCTGCATTTGTCTGTTAAGTTTCGTTCACTAATCATATTATACAAGCTCTCTGTTTTTTTATTGATCCTCTGCTCAGATATTCTGTCCATTGCTGGGAGTGATGTATTAAATTCCCCAACTATTATTGCATACATATATATTTCTCTGCTCTGTTTTGACAATGTTTATTTCATGTATTATGGGACGTACTGGTTAGATGTATATGATTGTTCTTTCATCTGGGTGAATTGCCTGTTTATTAATATATGATGTCTTTCCTTGTCTCTAAAAACAGATTTTTCCAACAATCTGGACTATGTCATGCACTGTTCATGACACTTTTTTTTATCCTTGGTTTGAGAGAGAAGAGATGTGAAGGGATGTTTCCTTCCATGATGGGAGGTGAGTAGTTTATTGTTGACTGACATACTGAAATTTTTTAAACTATTTTTTTAAAGACTTTAGATTATATAAATGTTACATAAAAAATATAAGAGATTCCTATATGCCCCACGCCCTCCCCTTCCCACACTTTCACACATTAACAACATCCTTCAATATTGTGGTACATTTGTTACAATTGTTGAACACATATTGAAAAATTGCTCCTAACCATGAACTAGAGTTTACATTATAGTTTACACTCTGTACCACAAAATTTTTTAAGTTATGACAAAATATACAATGGCCTGTATCTGTCACTGCAATGTCATGCAGGACAAATACAATGTTCCTAAAATGCCCCCATATTGCACCTATTCTTTCCTCTCTCATCTGTAGAACCTATTATGGGCACTCACTTTATATCAATGCTAAGAGTTTTTCCATTGCTTGAATAATAATAAATCTATAGTAGAATAATAATAAGTCTACTTGAGTCCATTTTTCATTCTCTAATCTTGAGGATTTGGGGATAGTGATGCTCTCTCTGCTTCTAATTGAGTGGGAGCTTAGATCCCATTGGGGCAGATGGATAGAATTATCTTGCTTGCAGTTTCAGACACTCTCTGTTCCTTAGAATGGGTGTAGTCTATCATCATCTCTTTGTTTGTAGTCCTGGATGAGTCCAATGAACTGGAGAGTAGGTTTGGCATGTCTGCTGAAATTCAGATTTCAACTGGCAAATGGCCAGACCAAAGATTTAGGTCTCTGGGACATATATTTATTGAGTGTAGTGCTAATTATAGGTTCAAATAAAAGGGGCAGAAGAGCCATGTGAAGCGAACTTATAAATGAGCTTAACTCTGTTAAGCTGGAGAGCATGAATTCCAAATTAAGGCCCATTGACGTGGTACTGAATTTCTGAGATCCCTGCTTATAATTTCTGGATGTCTCTTGATCCCTCAGGAGCCCCACTATTTAAGGTACTGTTCACTGTGGCAGTCAAGGAGATCTTGCTGAGGCTTGCATAAGCAGAATCTCTGGAATGAGCTCCTGACTCACTTGGAAATCACTCAGCTTTAATAATTAATTTGTATTTACCATTTCCCCTTTTTGGTCAAGGCCATTTTCCAGATGCCTTGCTAGTTGGTGCTTGATAATAATCCCTCAGTGCCAGTGATGCTCATCTCTGGGAGTCATGTCCCACACCAGAGGGAAGGTAGTGTGTTTATATGCTGATTTTGGCTTAAAAGTGACCATATTTGAGCAATAAGGAGGCTTTCTTGAGGCAACTCCAAGCAGTATATAATACTAGGCTAAGTATCAATTTCACAAGAAAAGTTTCATAAGTATAATCATGAATATCAAGGGCCTGGCTTAATGGTCTGCCTTCCTTAGCTAGGCACTGATCTTGTACTCGGGTGATTCTTGCTGTCCTATTAGAGAACATAGCAGAACTCCCCAGAATGGGAACTCAATATTCTTTTGGTTATTTTGTGGATCTCCACCCACTGAGACAATATCCAATGGAGACTTCAACAAATTCATATGCCTTAGAGGCATGTGCCATGTAAACCCATTCCCATGGATCCTGCCATCACTGACACCCTATACCAATGATCTTCCCCTGCCACTGTTGTGACCCTTCTGTGATCAAAAACCTCCCCAAATATGAAGCCAAAAAAATAATTAGTAAGAAAATGAAATAAAAATTTAAAAAATCAGCAAGAAAATGCAAAAAAATTTTTAAAATTAAAATTATAAAACAAATTTCAGACATTGTATCTTTTTAATCACTGTAATTTCTGTTGTCGTGTATGTAAAGTGACATTTACTGCCATGTATTCCCTGGTGTCTTATTTTTTAAAATTTATTTTATCTTCAAAGAAGCTTTTGGATACAAAAATTCAAACAGAGAACATAGGTGATTCACATATTCCCAACACCCTCTTCCTTTTCCCCTCTCTCTTATTAATAATACTTTACATGTGAATGTTACACTTATCACAGTTGATGTACAAATATTGGAATTCAAATATTGGAATTGCTTCAAAATATTATGGTTTGCATTTTAGATTATACACTTTTATAGGTTTTGATGATATTTGAAGTGGCATTGTATTGTAAGATCATGCTGAACAATTGCAGTGCCATAAAAATGTGCTACGTTCCATCTATTCTATTCTTTCAGCCACCTCCCCTTGGAACTTATGGTAACCACTAAGTTCCAATTTGTGAAGAATAAGATTTATAGTTACATGCAATAATATTGAGGTCTTGACATATTGGTCTTTTTTCTTTTTTAAGGCACTGCCTATGTTCTCGAGGCATTTTGTCCCTCTAATTGAGAACATAGCAGGCCTCCCCAGGAAAGAAGTTTGATATTTTCTTGTTTATTGTGTGGGTCTCCACCCACAGATATAACACACTATGACAAAATGAACCCTTACATATTCAAGAGAAGCCTGCCCTAGGCGCACCCTATCCCATGAACTGCCCCCACATCCAACACCTTACACCAGGAACCATCCCCTGTCATATTTGCCAAAAGAACATTCTCAACATTGTAATTTTAACCACAGACCTGCAAATCCCCAGAGTTTCCTGCCAATTACCTCAACCCTCCACCCAGTTCCCTGGATAGTCCAACCCTACCATTCCCAACTTACTTCCCCTCACAGACGAGCATGGCCGAAACCAAACACATTACTATACCACCATCATGCTCATTCACTGCACAACTATATCCTTCCACCTTATCATAGATTTTGCCCATATGGGCATAAACTCACCACCCTCTACTCCATTTCTATTGCTTGAAAACCGATCTTCCACACTCTAGCTCTGTGAGTCTTCTCAATTTGCTTAATTCATATCAGTGAGGTCATAAAATATTTGCCTTTCTGTTTCTGGCTTTCTTAACTCAATATAAGGTCTTCATGATTCATCCATGTTATCCCATATGTTAATAATGCATTCCTTCTTACAGCTGATTAATATTCCATTGTATGTATATATCACAGTTTACTTATCCATTATCTGTTGATGGACATTTGGATTGCTTCCAACATTTGGCAATTAATGCTGCTATGAACATTGGTTTTTAGCTTTAAGGAGGTTCCATTTATGGATTTTTTCTTTCATTGCTCATGCTTTGTGTGTAATGTTTATGAAACCATTTCCTACTACAAGATATTGTAGATGCTTCCCTACATTATCTTCCAGGAGCTTTATGGTCTTGGTTCTTATATTTAGATCTTCGATCCATCTTGAGTTAATTTTTGTGTATGGCATTAGATGGTGATATTTTCTCAGTATTTTGGATACAGATATCCAGTTCTCCAAGTACCATTTGTTGAAAAGTCCATTCTTTCCCAGTTGAATGGGCTTAGTGGCCTTGTCAAATATCAGTTGACCATATATGAGAGGATCTATATCAGAACTCTCAGTTCTGTTTCATTGGTCAGTATGTCTATTCTTGTACCAATAACATGCAGTTTTGACCACTGTAGCTTTGTCATATGTTTTAATATCAAGTAATGTGATTCTTCCAATTTCATTTTTCTTTTTCAATATGTCTTTGCCTATTCAAGGCCCCTTGTCCTTCCAAATAAATTTCATTGTTAGCCATTCCCATTTAGTTAAAAAAAAATGCTGTTGTCATTTATATTGGGATTTCACTAAATCTGTAAATCAGTATGGGTAGGACAGAGATCTTAATGATGTTTAGTTTTCATGCCCATGAACAGAGAATATTCTTCAATTTATTTAGGTCTTTGATTTCCTTTAACAATGTTGATTAGCTTTCTATGCACAATTCCTTTACATCTTTAGTTAAATTTATTTCTACATAATTGATTGTTTTAGTTGCTATTGTAAATCAATTTTTTTCTTAATTTTCTCCTCATATTGCTCATTATTGTACAAAATTGCTACTGATTTTTGAGGGTTGATCTTACATCCTGCACTTTCGTGAACTATTTTATCAGCTCTAGAAACATTGCTGAAGGTTTCTCAGGGTTTCCTTTGTATAGTATCATGTCATCTGCAAATAGTGAATTTTTTACATAGTCCTTTCCAATTTGGATGATGTTTATATCGTTTTCTTGCTTAAGTGCTTGAGCAAGTACTTCTTTATTGACTGCACGTAAAATTGTTTTCGAACCATTCACTTTCAGCCTCCTTGCATCCCTGTGTCTAAGGTGGGTTTCTTGTAGAAAGAATATAGATGGGTCATATTACCTTTTCCATTCTGCCAATCTCTGTCTCCTGATTGGAGAGTTTAATCCATTAACATTCAATGTTATTACTGTCAAGGCATTATTTACATTAGCCAGAATTTCTTTTTGTTTATATATGTCATGTGATGTTTTTATTCCTATTTTTATCTTTTTAGTTATTTTTACCAATATTCTTTATTCCTACACTCTCTTCTAACCTGCTTTCTCCTTTGTTTTCCTTTCAACCTGCATAACTCCCTTTAGTATTTCTTTCTCTCTTTTTTTGGAAGGTTGAAGTTTTATTTGCTCATTTCACAACTACTTTGTTAAACAGCCTAGTGTCTGATAACATTGGGTTACATACAGACAGTAAGTGGTAGATCCAAAACCAGACTCCTTTGCTTCAATGCTTTAAAACAGTATATTTTACTATCTCTTTAGTTATTATTCTACTGCTGTTGGTAGGCCACCCAGAGCATGTCTATCAGTTTCTCATTTAGTTTTTCAAAACATTTAATAAAAGTATGCTATATGGAATGTGCTGGACCAAAAAGATGAAAAGAACATTGAGAACTGCAAGAAGTAGAATGATTAGCAATGAAGGCACGTGAGATCCTAATGGCATCTAGTAAGTAGAGGCTAGGGATGCTACTAAATGTCCTACACAGCTCCACAACAAAGAAATGTCTGGTCAAGATGCCAGTTAGTGCCAAGTTTAAGAACCCCTAGGCTATTACTTTGGTATCAACACTCTGGTCAAGATAGAACCAGGAAAGTTACACTTCAGAGAAAAACTCAGAAAGAAAAATATGAAAGGGGTAGGATATGGGAATAATTCAGCATAGAAAGAAACTATAATTCGGAGCCAACTAATTCGAATGAGAAACTTTTTTTAAAAATAGCTACTCTTTTATAGTTTCTGACACATAGAAGGTAGCAAGATTAAAGAGCATAGAAAAGGAAAAACAAATGAAGGTCTTTCTCAGAATAGGAGTAGAAATAGGGGAATCAAGACTACTTTTCTTAAAGATGGGCAGTTATAAGGAAATTAAAAGTTACACAATTCTACTCAGTGATATGCAAATGTCATGCTCACTTATGAAACTGCATCTAATCCAAATCATGTGAGTGGCCAAATGACATGTGGCTGCTTACAGTTCCCATATTTCCACCTCTGCCAAATGCATAAAAATGTCTTTTTACACTAAGTAAACCAGCAAATTATGCAAGATATTCAGCTAAGGTTTGTGGGGGAGGGACCAAAGGATTAAGAAAGACTGAGAATATACGTGACATAAGTATTGTCATCTTTGTTCATTTTTTTTCCACAAGAAGAACACACCTAAAAATTTTATTTATGTATATATGTATATACATGTATTTTTTATTATTTTAAATTTTTTGAAGTGTATCTCAAACATAAATATACATAAACAATAAGTATAATAATAGTTATGAATTTACAAAACAAACATACATAACATCATACAGGACTCTCATACCTCACCCTACCATCAATACCTTGCAGTGCTGTGAAACATTTTAAACTATGATTAAAGAGCATCCTCAAAACATTACTACTAACAAAATTATTATTGCCCCAACACACCCTATTATTATGATTATTTTTATATCATTTTTACATGGCCAAACATAAACAATAAGTGTATAGTAAAAGTTGTGAACTTACAAAGCAAACCTGCATAACAACATACAAGGGTCCCATACATCAACCCACCACCAAAGCCTTGCATTTTGATACATTTGTTAAAAATTATGAAAGAATATTGTCAAAATCTGAGTAGTAACTATAGTCCTTATCTTACATTTGGTGTATTCTCTCCCCAACCACCCTATTATTATTTTTATATATATTTTTATAACAGAAGATGTAAACTTTCAAAACTATCATGCACATGTGCAGAATTCCCATAT
The DNA here is from genome assembly GCA_029593785.1 of Cabassous unicinctus. Classification (NCBI taxonomy): domain Eukaryota; kingdom Metazoa; phylum Chordata; class Mammalia; order Cingulata; family Chlamyphoridae; genus Cabassous; species Cabassous unicinctus. The sequence continues at coordinate 5,900 of JAQZBX010087990.1, read as the reverse complement.
AACAGCCCTCTATCAACACCCCACACTGTGGTGGAATATTAGTTACAGGGTTGTTTGCAAGGTTGTTTCAATTTAGAGTTTCTGAGTGAGATTCTATTCTACATGTAAGAATGCAATTGCTAGGTTGAAAGGTAAATCAATTTTAGTTTATAAAGGAAATGCTAAGCTACTTTCTAGGGTGGCTCTATCATTTTCCATCACCAAAAGGAAGATATGAATGATAATCTTTCTCTGCATCCTTGCCAGTCTTTTGTGTTATCACTCTATTCCATTTTACTCTCTCTAAGAGATGTGTAGTGGATATATTGTGGTGGAAATTTGCATTTCTCTAAAGATTAATGAGGTTGATATTTTCATGGGCTTTTCATTCTCTTACTACAATCTTGATTTCTGTAACTATATCATAAGACTTATCATAGAGAAGAGTGATTCTTCCCACTTTGTACTTCCTTTTCAAACAAATTGTGGCTGTTCTATTGCCTTTCCTTTGCCATATAAATTTTAGAATAAGCTTTTTTACAAATTATAAAATACTTACTAAGCTTTATAATAGAAATTATATGGAACCTATAGACCAATTTAGGAGGAATTTATGTTATTATTATGCTGTCTTCTGATCTTTGAACTTGGTGTGACTGTCTGAGAATTGAGGCGTTATTTCTGTTTCTTTCTTTTATCCCTTTCCTCCTTTTACCCATTCTTCTCTCTGATTGAATCACTTTTTTTCTGCCCTAGTAATCCTGCATTAAATTTGTTTTCTTTAAAATTCTACAGGTTTTCTGAGTCTACAAAAATAATATAAATGAATATTACTCCCATATATGAATACATACACACATACATAAATATTTATATGAATATGTTTTTCAGATACATACTATGCATATACATAGACATTTATTATTATGGTCACAGTTTACATGTTACAGGCAATATAATATTAAACAAACATTTCCACTTCTCTTTCACCAAAAATACTGATTGGAAATACTCAAAGTCCTATATATAACTGTAATTTGTTTACTTTCTTCTTCATATTTAATCTTCTTAGAACTTTGGTATTTTACCGTATTTGTAATATTTTCAGTCATTATTACTTCAACCCTTTTATTTTACAAATTCCCTCTTTTTCAGAGCATTTAAGTACACATGCATGAGACTATTTCATATATTCCCACAGATCACAAAATTCTGCATATTTTTCAATATTTTTATGTTATTCTAAATTAGGATGATTTCCCCTTTCATATTTTCAAGCACCCTCACACTTTCTTCTGCCAATCTTATATCTACTCAGAGTTGTTTATTTCAGATATTTCATTTTTTGTACTAGAAATTACACTTAATCTATTTATGATTTCTATAGTGTGCTGTTCTTTTCCAAATCTTTACTCAGTATGCCAAGGTTTACACTGCATTTTTTAACATATTTGTAATAACTGTTTTAATTTACATTTCTGTTAATTTTAACATTTGAATCATGTTAGGGTTGTTTACTGTTGACTGTTAGTGCTCTGGCAATAGCTTCCAAGTCTTACTTCTTTGTAAACCAAGTAGATTTAATGATATGATGGATATATGTGAATGCATTTTTTTAGAGAGAAAGTTGATTCTTTCTTCTATCAGATGGAAAATTTATCTGTATATCTATTACATTTTTTGAGACTAGCATTTCTATGTGGGTTGAGAATACTTATTATATTCTAGGGTTATATTACCCCTACTTCTAAATTACTGATTATCTGAAATTCCAGTTGAATAACTAGAACTTCCAGAAATGTCCCTCAAAATTGACTGATCAGAAATCCTATGCACCCAACCTTAATAAACCATCATATCTTTATTAATGATTAGTAAAAAGATTCTAAAAGTGTAGATAGAAAGTCATAAAAATGTCAGCCTATTTACTGCAGTCAAAAATTGCCACAAACTTAGTTGCTTAAAACAGAATCTATTTATTCACTTAACTTCTTCAGGTCAGAAGCCTGATATCAATGGTTTTGCAGGGCTCTGTACTTTTTGGAAGCTTCTGAAAAGAACCTGCATCCTTGCCTTTTTCAGTTTCTAAAGATCATCTGCATTCCTTTTTTCATGATCCCTTCCTTGCATCACTACAAAAAGTTGCTTCCTTTATCATATGCTCTACTGGCAACATGATCCTCTTGATTTTTTCTTATAAGAAACTTTTTTATTACATTGTGCGCACCTAGATAATCCAGGAAAATCTCTTCATTTTACCATTCACAACTTCACATCTGTCCATTCCCTTTTACCTTTGAATAAGGTCACATATTCAAAGATTCAAGGGATTTAGTTAATTTTAGGTTGTCATTACTGAACCTATTGCATACAAGTAGAGTTTTTCCAGACAGAACTGCTTGAGCTCAGATTGATAGCGCCTATTCTAATGCAGGTCCTACTTTAGCTGGTTTGAATGACTTACAGAATCAGGAATAAATAATGCTCTATCTCTGCTAATTTTGTTTGATGGCTATTTATTTCTCAATGTAGAAATTCAATGGAGCTTGGTAGAGCCATATATTTTCCACATTTACTAAAAAAATCATGTATTTTTCAATATGTTAATATACATATTATGGTAGTTGTTTCATAAAACATGAGTTTGGAGAACTTTAGACAGGATTTGATCCAGGTGTCCACAGCTAGAATTATTGGTATGGCAATGAGAAGGACTGGATAAGACATTGGAACCTCACACCAAGATTATCCTTAGAACAGGGCCATTATTATATTCTCCTTCAGGGATGGCTGAATTTCCTTTCTTCATAGTGTGTTAAATAATTTGGCCTCTTTTATTCACCATTAATTCAGGAGGCTGTCAGCTAGATCAGGGCACTCAGTCAGACTGCTCAATGTAAATACATTATTTTGATTGTTTACTTTCTATATAATTAATCCTACTACATGAAGAGGTAGGATAATGATGGTATGCATATCCATACAAAATTTATAGTCAAGGAATATAAAAAAAGAGTTTTTGTCATTTGGTAATATGGGCAAGAGTGGTATTAGAAAAAATCATTTAGAATAAAACTCTTGTTGTGTGGAAATTAAAACCCAGTGTAAGCCAATGGTCTCAAAATCAAGATGATATTGTTGAAAGGAAATGATTTCAAGGGTGAACCTTGAGGATCCATTAGGGCAGCATATATATGAAACACCAATCTTAGGAACGTCAGTGCCTAGAGGGAGTCCAATAAGTTCTACAGATCCTTGCATCATTTGAAATTCATTGATCACAGACAGTGGCTTTTTTGGTAATCTGTTGTCGTCTTTTCTTGGCCTCCCTGCAAAAGTGCATAATTATTATTAATATGTGCTCTATTCTGTATACCATTTCATACGTCATTCCACTTATAGCCACCTTCTCATTTGCTTTTGACCTCACTTTTTTGTACAAAGCTGTCTGCTTCTTTTTGCTCTATGTTAAAGTTATTTTTGTAATCATGATATGAAATATTGAAATGAAACAAATATTTCCCATTCTACTCTATACAAGTGAAGACTTATATTAAAATGGATGCTTTTATTTGATAATTATTGATATTAAATCCGCATAAATTTCAGTTTTCTTGAATTGAACTATAACTGTTTCAGTATAAATTTTTCCTAGGTGCCCCTTGAGCATACCATGATGTTAAATTGTGTGTCATTGTGGCAACCTATGCTACAATAAACACAGGCTTTAGAGTCTGATAAAATTAAAATTGCATCCTGACTATTTCTTCCTAATATTATTTAACTCTCCTTAATGTCAACTTTTCTATTAGTGTCTTAAAGATACAATAAAAAACCTTTATAAATTTATTAACTTGTATGAAACATAATAGGTCTGCAGCATTTTTTAAATAGTGGCTGTTGAAATAATTGTCATTACAATGCAAAAATAAACACTGTTAACAGTATTTTTTCCATTTTAACACTCATCATTCATATTAAAGCAATGGTTTTTAAATCATCAATTAACCTAGTTCATTAAAATAAAATCTAAAATAACATGGAATGGTCTTTAAATACGAAAGCCATTCAAAACCTGGAATTGGTATAGGCAAGTAGCAAATTATTCAATCTAGAATATTTATGAAGATTAACTCATTGATTCTGCTTATTTTCAGTTTTTTGTTATTGCATTTTTAAAGGGTTGGTTAGATTGAAGTCATTTTTGTTTCCTGAAAAAGTATCATATTCTCTTACTGAGAAATGTAATCCTGATTGGGGGAAGGGAATAAAAACTTTAAAGATATTAGGGACTAATGATTTTTCATGAAATTTTGATACTTCTACAAAAGTGAATTCTGTTACTTCTTTGAGAATCATACAATTTTCTTGACTGAAGCATTAAAGACTTGTTTTACTTGCTTGTTCCTCAGGGTGAAAATGAAGGGGTCAACACAGGAGCAAAAGAATTAGTTAACACTATCACACCCTTATTAACAGTCACTGATTCCTTTGCTGATATTTGATATAGATGAAGATACAGCTGCCATAGGTGATGGAGACCACAATCATGTGAGTAGAGGAGGTTGTAAATGCCTTTTTCCTTTCTCAGGCAAACGGGAATTGTAGAATAGGCTTGATGATGAATAGCATAGAAATACACATACAAATGTCATGATAAAGATCAGCACAACAAAGATTATGACCATCTGTCTATGAGCCATGTATCTTTAGGAGGGGGTGTACATCACAACCAATTGCTCAATGACATTAGAGTCACGGAATTCCAGATTTAGGCCCATGTTAAATGGTGGGAATAAAATCAACAAAACAGCTGTTCAGCAAACATGACATGTCTTCCACAGACCCTGTTTTAATGATGGTAATGGAATGCATGGGTTTGCAGATGGCTACATAGTGGCCATAGAACATAGTGGCCAGAAGAAAAAATTCTGACACAACAAAGAATTCTGTATAAAATTATTTTGAATGAAACCACCGTCATATGTGATTGTCTTGTCAGCTCTTGATAGGTTGTACAAGTATCTGGGTATAAAAGTAGATATAAGTGAGATTTCTTAGAAGTAATTTTGTAGGAAAAAGTACATGGCAGTTTTAATGTTTGAATCCATGAGTGTGAGGGAGATGATTGTCAGGTGCCCAGTTACTCTCAATATATAGGTGAGCAATAGAAAAATGAAAATGAGAAACTTCAGTTGTGTGTTGTCAGCCTCAGCACAATAACTGCTATTCTGTGGTTACTCATCTTTGAACCCGAACTTCTATTCAATTTCCATTTATATTTCCGAGATATTTTCTAGGAGGAGAGAGGTGTTAACATCAATTTGCAGCAAATGATGGCTCAATAAACTCAGACAATCTTCTAATATGCATCCAAATTTTATTTAATTGGGTTATAAGCAGTATCATTACACTAGAAGCATAGTTTTCACTGATGTGTTTTAGAAATATCATGGAATGTTTTTTTTTAAACAAAACAGAATACTTTACTGTATCACATGCCAACGTTTTAGGAATTCTTCCCTTTTACCACTATTGTTTCCAATTTCTATTTTATTTATCTGCCCATTGGATGGGAATTATCCATATAATTATCTGGGACTGCCAACTGCAGCTGAATCTTAAAAGCAAATTTTAAACTTCTTTAACATTTTAATGTATTTTCTTGTAGTTTGTTTAGAGTATTAGTCAACCTAAGAGTGCTGATGCAAAATACCAGTAATATGCAAGCTCTTATAAAGGGTATTTATTTAGGGTACAATCTTACAATCACAAGGCCATAAAGCATAAGTTACATTCCTCACCAAAGTCTTTTGCCATGTGTTGGAGCTAGATGGCTGCTGGTCTCTGCAAGAGTTCGGCCTTCCTCCTCCTCCTAAGTCTCGTGGTCCCAGCTCCTTCAGTTCTCAGCTATAGGTTAA
>JAQZBX010087989.1:0-12795 GCA_029593785.1 Cabassous unicinctus | reverse complement strand
AAAAAAAAAAAAAATTATTATCATACCAAGATTACCAATTTAATAGGGAAAAAAAGGAGAAAATAAGAAGTGTGCAGCTTAGAAGTTAAAAGGCCTAGAATGCAGCTTTCCATGGGCATTTAGAGGTGGTGATAAATGGGCACACAGTCTGGTGTTTAGGCTTCTGGTGAGATCTGTCACACAAGCTTTAAACGACACCAAGTCCCTAACTAGGGAGAGTGACTTAACATAAGCTGTTAAAGAACTGGAGATCCAGCAGATGTAGAATGCTATGTTTTACTTCAAGAGGCCATTTTCTAACAGTACCTGTTCCTTTGACCTCCTATTTCTCTTAACCCAAGGCCTAATTATTCTAATAATATGTTTTAGGTTGCTAAACTTTGTCTAATTAAAGAGCTTTGAAGAGAGAGCTATTCTTGAGAAACACAAAAATAAACCCTTATGAAGGTTTACCATCAGAAGCTCATTTGGCCAAGCCACCCATTAATTTAAATGTCCAAGAGACATTCGTCTGGCAGTAAATACTAATTACCAGAACACATCAAAGTGCTTCTTAAATACGACAGCATGATTAATTTTGTAATTTCCAAAACAAGTGATTTTCTTTTATTTAGAAAAAACTTTTATATTTTCTAAGTACCTCATTTTCCTAAAATGATTGGAAAGTTCTCAAACTTGTTACACGGGCCAGGAGCTGGCAGAACACAGCCTAGTTCTAGCTCTACAATGACACGCTGGTTGTCCTTGGACAAATCATTTATACTGCCAGTTGCCCCCACCTCTTGATCTGCATGCAAATTTTTTAGGGGAGCGGGGTAGGTATCAGATGCAGACATTAGATGTCTTCTAATGCTTTGGGGAATATTGTGCTCTTGTCCACGTACAGAACCTTCTTAACGGCTCAGTCATTCACACTTTAGCCTCTGCTTTATTTTTGCCCATCTCGTTGCCCTCCCTCCCACCAAAACCCCGTTAGCTTGTTTTCAGCATAAACCTTCGGGTCTGGTGGGTGTGCCAGGAAAGCCGTAGCCTGCAGTGGTTTTCAGTCTGAAAATCGCCCTTCAGCTGCCCACGGACAAATGGCTGCTTTATGTTCACATATGCCTTTGAGGCAGGCAACAAAAATTCTTCAAGCTCAGATGTGAAATTTAACTTTCAGTGAAGATATCCAGACCAGGAACCCAGCCCTGGACTTAACACACAGTCACAACATTTGAATAAATATTGGGGTACTTTCATTAGTCTACTGAAACAAAATAGCTCCTGACTTCTCTCACTATTCAAAGTAAAATATATCCTAAGCCTTGTTAGGATAAGCTCCAAGCTCCAACTGCAAAGAACTCTAGCTTCTCCTAAATACTAGACTACAAATACCACCCATATCCTCAGTCCCAATCATGTCAGAACAGCCACAACCCTAGTTTCCTGTGGGTCCCCCAGGGGTCAAGATAATCCTCAATTAGACACCTGCTGTGTAAATGCCATCATTTTCACCATCAATTAACCTCTTTTGTATTTAGTTGCCACTATAGGTCTGGAGCAAATTTTAAGTTTTTTTCTACCACATCTTTGCCCCAAGCACCCCAACCCAGGCAGGGGTGAAAGGGCTCTCAGACAAAGGAGAAAACAGTCTCCTGTTTCAAGCTCTTATAAAAAGTAAGGAGTCTTAGTTATTTTTCTAATTTTCCAATTACCATACATCACATGGCATTGTATTTCTTAATTTTTTTATTTGCTCTTCCTCATAGGTAAAAAATCAAATTAGTAATAAAATTAAGGGATTTATATACCCCACTAGGAGTAATATCACTAGAAGTGGAAGGAATGAATCCTCAAGTTTCAAAAGTGTTAGAGAACAAGCAAGAAAGGTTTGCTTCAGAATTTACTGTTCGCAATTTTGTCCCAACCGTGCTCAGAAAGAAATATCTTGTGGTACATTTAGGTTCTAACCTTTCAAAGAGCAAAAATACACATAAGGCAGTGTTAGCTTCCCTAGACCGGCTTTACTGGAGTGTCAGAGGTATGCCACTAATGGGATAGTGGTGGGAGCCAACATTTCTTAAAATAAGTCACTTTTCCACTATAAACAGACAGTGTCTCCATTTGTCTGCTAAGGCTACAACTCACAGCTTATCTAAAAACACTGGCTGAAAATGAACACACCCTGACAGCAGGTCAACCAACAGGGCAGAAATTTTCATTTCTCATGATGAAGAAACACCCCAGCTCAGAATGAGGAAAAGGCAACATTTGTGCTAATCTTGGGAGGCTACCTGAAAAACCTGCTGCCAATTCCAAGCCAACGGCAGCAAGCAGTTCTTTGCTTTGCCACTCCGTTCTATCACTTGGTCTTCTTACACCCATGGAAACGGCTTCCTGTTTATTAAACAAACGCTTCTTTCCAAAAGAGCCAGGGTGAGGCCAAGATAACTCAGCTGCCTGTGAGCGGGTTACCAAGTGTGCATTCACTTCCACATCATACTGTCCTCTGACTGCCAGGCCTCACGCTGCCACGAACTGAAGGAAGAGGGTTTGACTCCAGCCACCTCAATACCAGGCCTCTTCACTTGTCGCTGCTTCTGGTTAGCACCTCTTTTCTTCATTCTTCCAGGTGTCCGGGCCAAAAATCTTGGCGTCATCTTTCAGTCTTCTCTTTCCACACACCCCACATTCAATCCATCAGCAAATTCTATTGACTCTACCTTCAAAAGACAGCCAGAATTCAACATTTCTCACCGCCATGCCCTCCCCACTCCAGTGCCACCACCCTAGTCCAATGACCATTATCTCTCCTGGATTACTCCAACAGCCTCCTAGTATTACTAACTAGTCTCCTTACCTCTGCCCTGGGCCTTCTATAGTCTACTCTCAAAACTGCAGCCAGGGTAATGATACTTTAATTTTAACTTTTTATTTGAAATATTTATTGATTCACAGGAAGTTGCAAAGATAGTATAGAGCATTCCTGTGTACTCTTCACCCAGTTTCCCCCAATGGTTACATCTTAAATAATTACAGTATAATTATCAAAACTCAGAATTGGGCATTGGGACAATGTGTGTGTATGGTTCTAGCTAATTTTATCTCATGTGTAGATTTGTGGATCTCCCACTGCAAACAAGGTACAGAACTATTCCATCTCCGCAGAGATCTCTCATGCTACACCTTCAGAGTCACACTCATTCCCCTTCTCCCCACCGCCTCTAACTCCTGGCAACCACTCATCTTTTTCATTTCTATAATTTTGTCATTTTGAGAATGTTATATAAATAGCATCATACAGTAGGTGACCTATTAAGATTGGCTTTTTTCATTCACACAATGCTCTTGAGATCCACCCAGGTTTTTGCATGTATCAAACATTTGTTCCTTGTTATTCCCGAGTTGTACTACATGGTATAGATGTACCAATGTTTGATTATCCTTCCACCTAGTTTTGTTGTTTCCAGTTTTGGGCTATTACAAAGAAAGCTGCTATGAACAACTGTATACAGTTTTTGTGTGACCCTAAGTTTGCATTTCTCTGCAGCCAAAGTAATTCTTTTACATTCTAAACCAGACCATGTCATTTCTCCACTGAAACCCTCCAATGAATTCCCAGCTCATGACCTCTCACCTCACCTTCTATCACTGGCTTATTCATTCTACTACAACCACACCAGGTTCCTTACTATTTCTCAGGTGCTATACTTCAGACATACTCTTGCCTCAGGGCCATTGCTCTTGCTATTCTTTCTGCTTGAAGCACTCTTCTCCCAGATGGCTGCATGGTCTTCTACAAAAACATCACCTGAGAGTAAGGCCTTATCTCTTGGTTGTCAACTCTCCCCCTGATATTTCATATCTGCTTCCCCTTTGCACTTTACCTTCTCTTAAAAATTACATGTTCTTACTTATTTAGTTTGTATATTGTCTGTCTCCACAACTATCAAGTAAGCTCCATGAGGGCAGGGATTTTTGTCCATTTTGCTCACTGTTGTATCCACAGTACTTGATACTATGCACATATTAGGTACTTAATAAATTATCTACTGAAAAAACAAAGAATGACCAAATGAATACCTATCCTGGCTTCTTAAAACTACTTTCTGGACCTTGGATTTTATTAGCAAAATGAATGCTGAACTAAATATTTCTGCTCACTTCAATAGACTTAAAAGAGTCTTCCCAAATAATCCAAAGAGGCATACTAACATTTATTTATTAACTATACTTCTAGGAGTCTATACTAGGTATTAAAACACACTAAAGGCACACTAAAATTCTTCCATCTCTTCCAAACAAAATAAACATTTTCCTTAAGAATTTTTGAGAAAACATAATTTCACTGTGAAATAATTGTGACTGTAAGTTTTGCTTAAGTTTTGAAAACTCTGACCTAAAATTATTTTGATTGTTTACTATGCCCCCTTACTACATAAAAAAAGAGTGTTCTATTGTATGTTGTGTGAATATATCTCAAAAAAACTGTTAGTTTGTTTTTTAAATCATGTAATATTTGTCCTTTAATGACTGGCTTCACGCAACATAAGGTCTCCAAGATTCATCCATGTTGTCACGTGTCAATACTTCATTCCACTTTTTTTTTTTTTAAGGCGGTATCGGGGATTGAACCCAGGACCTCGTACGTGGGAAGCAGGAGCTCAACTACCGAGCTACATCTGCTCCCCAATGAGAGTTGTTTTTTTGTTTGTTTGTCTGTTTTGTTTTTAGGAGGTACTGGGGATTGAACCCAGGAACTCATCCATGGGAAGCAGGTGCTCAACCATTTGAGCTATATTCACTCCCCACTTCATTCCTTCTTACAGTTGAGTAATATTCCATTGTATGTATACTGCATTTTGTTTATCCATTCATCCACTGATGGACACTTCGGTTGCTTCCAACTTTTGCCAGTTGTGAATAATGCCGCAATGAACACTGGTGTGCATATATATACGTATCTGTTCACATCCCTGCTTTCAATTCTTCTGGGTAAATTTCTAGTATCGGGATTGCTGGATCATATGACAATTCTATACTTAGCTTCCTGAGGAAATGCCAAACCATCCTCCACAGTGTTGCACCATTCTACATTCCCACCAGCAGTGGATGAGTGTTCCTATTCCTCCACATCCTCTCCAACACTTGTGATTTTCTGTTTTCTGTTTTTAATTGCAGCCAGTCTAATAGGTGAACAATGATATCTTATTGTAGTTTTGATTTGTATTTCCCTAATAGCTAGTGATGTTGAGCATCTTTTCAAGTGCTTTTTAGCCATTTGTATTTCTTCTTTGGAAAAGTGTCTATTCAAATCTCTTGTCCATTTTTATAATGGGTTGTTTGTCTTTTCATTTGAGATGTAATATTTCTTTATATATGCTGGATATAAGACCCTTATTAGATAAGTGGTTTCCAAATATTTTCTCCCATTGAGTAGGCTGCCTTTTTACTTTCTTGACAAACTCCTCTGAAGCATAAAAGTTTTTAATTTTGAAGAGGTCCATTTATCTATTTTTTCTTTTGTTGCTTGTGCTTTGGCTATAAAGTTTATGAAACCATTTCCTGCTACAAGATCTCATAGCTGCTTTCTTATATTATCTTCTAGGAGCTTTATGTTCTTGGCTCTTATATTAAGGTTTTCGATCCAGCTTCAGTTAATTTTTGTATAGGGCGTGAGACAGTGATCCTCTTTCATTCTTTTGGATATGGATATCCAGTTCTCCAAGCATCATTTGTTGAAGAGACTATTCTGTCCCAGGTGAGTGGGCTTCGTGGCCACTCACGTGGCCAATATCAGTTGGCCACATATGCGTGGGTCTATATCTGAAATCTCAATTCGGTTCCAATGGTCAGTATGTCTATCCTTGTGTCAATACCATGCAGTTTTAACCACTGTAGCTTTGTAGTATGCTTTCAAGTCAGTCAGTGTGACTCCTCCAATTTCATTTTTCTTTTTCAAGATGTTTTTAGTTATTTGGGGCCTCTTACCTTTCCAAATAAATTTGATAATTGACTTTTCCAGTTCAGTAAAAAATGCTGTTGGAAATTTATTGGGATTGCATTGAATCTGTAAATCAATTTGGGTAGGATCAACATCTTAATGATATTTAGTCTTCTAATCCATGAACATGGAATATTCTTCCATTTATTTAGGTCTTCTTTGATTTACCTTAGCAATGTTGTATAGTTTTCTGTGTACAAGTCCTTTATATCCTTAGTTAAGTTTATTCCTAGACATTTGATTCTTTTAGTTGCTATTGTAAATGGAATTTTTTTCTTGATTTCCTCCTCAGACTGCTCATTATTAGTGTACAGAAACGCTACTGGGTTTTGGGTGTTGATCTTATATCCTGCCACTTTACCGAACTTGTTTAGCAGCTCTAGAAGCTTTGTTGTAGACTTTTTGGGGCTTTCTACATATAGGATCATGTCATCTGCAAATAGTGAAAGTTTTACTTCTTCCTTTCCAATATGGATGTGTTTTATTTCTTTTTCTTGCCTAAGTGCTCGCACAAATACTTCTAATACAATGTTAAATAAGAGTAGTGACAGTGGGCATCCTAAGGATCTTAGATGGAAACATTTAGCCTTTCACCATTGAGTATGATGTTAACTGTGGGTTTTTCATATATGCCCTTTATCATGTTGGGGAAATTTCTATCTAATCCTAGCTCTTGAAGTGTTTTTCTCAAGAAAGGATGCTGTATTTTGTCGAATGCCTTTTCTGCATTTGAAAGAGATGATCATGTGTTTTTTTCCCTTTGAGCTGTTAATGTGCTCTATTACATTCATTGCTTTTCTTATGTTGAACCATCCTTGCATACCTGGGATAAAATCCACTTGATCGTGGTGTATAATTTGATTGACATATTGTTGCATTCGATTAGCACGTATTTTGTTGTAGATTTTTGCATCTAAGTTCATTAAGAGGGATTGGTCTGTAGTTTTCTTGTAGTGTCTTTATGTGGCTTTGGTATTAGGGTGATGCTGGCATCATAGAATGATTTAGGCAATGTTCCCACCTCTTCAATTTTTTGGAAGAGCTTGAGCAGGACTGGTATTAGGTCTTTCCTGAATGATTGATAGAATTCACCTGTGAAGCCATCTGGTCCTGGGCTTTTCTTGTTTGGGAGGTTTTTGATGGCTAATTTCGATCTCACTATTCATGATTAGTCCGTTATTTTTTTCTATTTCTTCTTTCATCAATGCAGGTTGCTTGTATGTTTCTAGAAATTCGTCCATTTCATCTAAATTGACCATCTTGTTGGCAAACAATTTTTCAAAGTATCATCTTATGATACTCTATTTCTGTGGGGTCAGTGGTGATATCCCCTCTCTCATTTTTTATTTTATTTATTTACATCTTCTCTCTTTTTTTCTTTGTTAGCCTACCCAAGGGTTTGTCAATTTTATTGATCTTTCCAAAGAAACAGCTTTTGGTTTTGATAATTCTTTCTAATGTGTTTTGTTTTGTTTTTTTCCAATTCTCAATTTCATTTAATTCTGCTTTGATCTTTGTTATTTCCTTCTTGTGCTTGCTTTGGGATTAGCTTGTTGTTCTTTTTCTAGTTCCTCCAGGTATGCAGTCAGGTCTTTGATTTTAGCTCTTTCTTCTTTTTTACTGAAGGCATTTAGGGCTATAAATTTCCCTCTCACCACTGATTTAACTGCATCTCATAAATTTTGATAATTGTGTTCTCATTTTCTTTCACTTTGAGGTAGTTACTGATTTCTCTGGCCATTTCCCCCTTGACCCACTGATTGTTTAAGAGTGTGTAGTTTAATTTACATATATTTGTACCTACTCTAGTTCTCCATCCTTTATTGATTTCCAGCTTCATTCTTTTGTCGTCAAAGAAAGTGCTCTGTATATTTTCAATCTTTCTAAATTCCTTGAGACTTGTCTATGACCTAGTATGTGGTCTATCCTGGACACTGATCCATGAGCACTCGAGAAGAATGTATATATATCGTGCTGTTCTGGGGTATAATGTTCTGTATAAGTCCAGTAGGTCTAATTCATCTAACATATTATTCAAGTCTCTATTTCTTTATTGAGCCTCTGTTGAGATGTTCTAATGGTAAAAATGGTGTATTAAAGTTCCCCACTATGATCATAAAGGCATCTACTTCTCCCCTTGGTTTTGCCAGTATTTGACTCATGTATTTTGGTGCTCCCTTGCTAGGTGCATTTTTTTTTTTTTTTTTTTTTTTTTAAGTTACTGGGACTGGGGATTGAACCTGGGACCTCGTATGTGGGAACCCAGTGCTCAACCACTGAGCCACACTGGCTCCCCTGAGTTGGTTTTTTCATTTGTTTGCTTGTTTTGTGTTTTTGTTGTTGTTGTTGTTTTTAGGAGGCACCAGGAACCAAACCCGGGACCTCTCATATGGGAAGCAGATGCTCAACTACTTGATCCACATCTGCTCCCCAGCATAATATTTTTGATTGTTCTCTCTTCTTGGTAGATTACCTCTTTTATTAATATATAGTGCCCTTCTTTGTCTCTTACATCAGTTTTACATTTAAAGTCTATCTTGTCCAATATATTAGTATAGCTCTTTTTTTGTTACTGTTTGCATGTAAAATCACTTTCCAACCTCTCACTTGCAACTGTCTGTGTCCCTGGGTCTAAGGTGAGTTTCTTGGAGACAGCATATAGATGGGTCATATTTCCTTATCCATTCTGCCAATCTGTGTCTTTTGATTGGAGTGTTTAAGGAACAGGTGAACTCTGGGGAGGCTGAAGACTGTGGTGAAAACACAATTGTAGGAGTGTTCTTTTGGCAACTATGGCAGGGGAGGGTCACTGATGCAGGGTGTCAGTGGTGGGATGTGTAGGGAAGGGTGCACCTGGGGCATGCTCCTATGGAATATGAATGTGTTCATGTTGTCATAGGGTACTATCTCAGTGGGTGGAGACCCACACAATAACCAACAAAATATTAAACTCCCATCCTGGGGAATCCTGTTGCATTTTCAAATAGAGTGGCAAGAATCTCTAGAGAACACAGGCAGTGCCTAATAAAAGAAAACCAACAAATATGCCAAGCCCTAGATACCAATGCTTTTACTTATCACCCTTATTCATGTAAAATTAAAACTTAACCTAATAATAACTATTGCTTAAGATCTACCTCCTGAAAACCTTCTTGTTACACAAATGTGGCCTCTCTCTAAGATAAACTCAGCATATTAACTCACTACCTTCCCCTCATGTGGGACATGAGTTCCAGGGATGAACCTCCCTGGCACTGAGGGATTAATACCAAGTGCCAACCAGCAATGCATGTGGAAAAAGACCTTACCAAAAGGGGGAAGCATTAAATATGAAAGAGTTTTTATAGCAAAGAGATTGCAGAGTGAGTCAGGAAGTCATTTCAGAGGTTACGCTTATGCATGTCTCAGGTGGATCGCACTACCACAATAAACAAAGCCTCAAACAGGAGTGCTCCTGAGGGCTTTAGAGACATTCAGGCACTATAGGCAAGGCACACAACTCCATGAAATTAACACCCCATCACTGGGCCTTACCTCGGAATATAGGACAACCTACTTCCCCAATGTAACAGAGTTAGATTCATTTATAATTTCCCTACACATGATTCTTCTACCCCTTTTATTTGAACCTATAATTAGCACTATACCCATTCAATATATGTCCCAGAGATTTAAATCTTCTATCTGTTCATAAGTCAGTTGAGCCCTGAATCTCAGAAAAGTTGCAGCCAACACCTACTTTCCAGGTTCATTGGAGTCACCCAGGACAACTAACAAAATGATGATGATGGAAAACCCCCATCCCAAAAAACAAAGAGTATCTACAACTGCAAGCAAAACAATTCCTTCCATTTTCCCCATAAGATCTAAGCCCCCTCTCAATCTGAAGCAGAGAGGGCAGCACCATCCCCAAATCCTCAAGACTGAGGAATAAACAAACAAAGGGGGGAATGTAACCGTGGATCAAAGTAGACTTATTATTATTGTAGTAACAGAAGAACTTGTAACATTGATACAAAAATAGTGGTTACCAGAGGTTCTGAGGGAGGGGTTGGGCAGAATAGGTAGAACAAAGGGCACTGGAATTGTTCTGCATGATAATGCAATGATGGATACAGGCCATACATTTCTCAAAACTTATAAAACTGTACATTGCAAAGTAGAAATCATAATGTAAACTATAGACCTTGGTTAGTATGAATGCTTCAATATTTGTTCATCAATTGTAATGTACCACAATAATGTAAAATGTTATAAATAGGGTAAATGTGAGAGGGAGAGGGGGTGGGTTATATGGGAACCCCCTATACTTTCTATGTAACTTTTCTATACTCTAAAATTTCTTTAAAAATAAAGTTTATTATATGAAAAAAAAAAAGAAAGAAAGCTCTGCATATGATGGGTGGTTAACAACTGTAGATAAACTCAAGGAGTATCATCAGAGAAAAGACTATATGCTGTTACAGAACCACATTTTTCTCTCTTCATTTTGCAATAAGCAAGGTTTGTAAATTAAGGATGTTTTAAAGAACTTTATGAAAACAAGCTATCCTTTTGATACCAAGTCCATTCATATCAATGCATAAAGGAGGATTTGTTTTCTTATGGCTTCTTAAAAAATACTTCTAGACTAAGCATAAGTCGAAGGCAGCCTGTGAAACAGGATGCCACACATTCCTAGAAAAAGGCGTTTCAAGAATGCTATTCAGACTTTTCTGATGTAGGGCAAATGTTTCTCATGCTAAACACCAATGCATTAGCAAAGACTGGCTGGCTAATTTTGTAATACGGAGGTTCTTCCCTGACTTCAAGTATAATTTATAGGCTCCAAATCAAGACATAGGTACCTGTTTTTTGACATTTGCTCTCAAAATGTTGCAACCCCTGGCTCCCTATCTTGTCTTCCAAAGAGACGAGCTAGAAACACATACCAAAAAAGTGAACAGCATGTGAAGGTGGAAGATTATGAAGAGAGGACTTTAGTATTCAGTACTTACACACTAAAACACTGCTTCATTTTCATTAAACTACCACTGCCTTATTATCAAAACTGCATACTCTAGGATAGCAATGGGTTCTACAAAAGTCAGCCATATCCTTCAAATGAAGAAAAATTTTCACAGGTACACAAGTTTTACTTTAACCACATTCATAGACAAACACAAGGCAACCGGAATGTTTGGATACTAAAAGAAAAATGAATTTGTAAGAGGATTCAGAACTTAACTAGATCAGCCTGAGTTTTCTGCTCTCAAAAATAAAAATTTTTTTATCTCTAGGGAAAGTGACATTTCAAGGTGATTTGTGGTCTTAAATGGTTTGTCAATGAATTTCACATGGGTACAGGTTTTCACTGTGACACAGACACAGCAAGTAGGGGATAAATATAAGCAGATTTAAGTGTAAATGAGCAGATCTAATCATGACAGGATCTGAAATTTTTCTGGCCTATCTCCGACTATGTATCCCTCCATGAGGCTTATGATTTAGTCTATGTTTACTCCAACTTTTTTCTCCATTAGGTTCTTTAGCCTAGAATGTTCTCATCTCTGTCTAATGGAATCCTTTTATGAAGCTCAGCTCAACACAACACTTCTACTTCCTAAACAGAAAAAAATTAATTTCTTCTTTCTCTATACTCAGTACATAGAGTACAGCATGTCACTTGTACTTCTCCAAGATATTTAATCTATTCACAAGGTTGTAAATAAATGTGAACATATTTGGTAGATGGCTCCAAAATTAATTAGAAATAAGCCTCCTCATTTCCTGAGCTCAAACCCATGTTTTCAAATATCTGTTGAACAACTTCATCTTGGAGTCATAAAGATATCTAAATTTAACATGGACCAAACTGAACTAATAATTTTCTTTATTTCTCCCTGATATAACTTGTTTCTCCTTCTGTAAATCCTATTACTATCAGTCTAGTTGCCTGTGAAAGGAACTTTGGCGCCGTCTTCAATGCCTCTTTCTTCCTCGCTACTAATATCCAATCACTTACAAATCATGTAATCTTTTCTCCTTCAGTTTCAACAGTGCGTCTCCTCCTCTCCATCTCTTTTAACTCCCCTAATCCAGGGTCTTGTGCTCACATGTGGATTACCAAAATGGCCTCCGCACTAGTCTCTCTTATCTACAGTCTCCCCCATAACCCCACCATCATTTGCACTGTCACCAGTTACCTTTCTAAAACATCTCTTTGATCATGTCATTCCTCTACTTCAGGGCTTCTTAACCAGGGGGCCATAGACAAAGATTTCAGGGGGTCCATGAGCTTAAACTAGAAAACAATCAACTTCTTATCTTTATTTTCTCTGACTTCTAACTGAAATCTAGCACTTCCTTCACTTATGAATGCATGCAATAAATAAATTACAGTAGTATTCATTTCACCTGACTGGCAAAGGGGTCCATGGAACAAAAAAGGTTAAGAACTCTTGCTCTACCTAGAACTTTTCAATAGAAACCCACTGTCTAGAAGTTTTTTTCTGGGAATATTTTAAAAGTTTATTTATATAATGAAGCACTGATCAAAATTCCAGTATGATTTTGTAAAAGCACAAGTGAAGAGAGGAAGACATGAGGCAGGGACTTAAAAGGATTCCAAAATTTATTAAGAATAATACACAAGTGAGGAAAATATCAGGAAATCCAAATTTAAAGGCATTCTATAAAACAATTGGCTTTATCTTTTTAAAAAAAAGTTATGTCATGAAAGACAAGAAAAGAGAAAAATGAAAGAAAGGGAGGAAAAAAAGTTTAAAGAGGCATGACAACTAAATGTAATAAGGTGGTCCTTGACTGGATTT
>JAQZBX010087988.1:0-12797 GCA_029593785.1 Cabassous unicinctus | reverse complement strand
GAGGCTGAATAGAACACAGAAGCATGAAATAAAAAAGGATCTCTTCCTAACACCCAGGTCATGAATCTCTAATTCTGTTTAGAGGTAGTGGTCCAAATATAGATGTATTATGAATAAACCATGAGTCAAATTGATGATTTAGTGGGAAAAGTAGTAAACACATGAGAAGCCATTAAACACATGCAACATCTACACAATTTTTACATGCTGATAATAGGAGACAATGTAAAATCTGTGCCAAATATGCACCCTGGACCATGTTTAGGGGTCATAGTCTGATGATGTTATATCATAATCTTTAACAAAGCTTCAATCTTGTTGTGGGGTGCTGATGGAAGGTTGTTGTATGTGGATTCTTCTCCTGTGCATGATTTTTTTCTAAGTTCACCTTCTATAATAAAAATATGCTTTGAAAAGTAATAATAGTCTGGGTTAGAGAAAATGACATTAAATGTATTATATGGACTCTACTCAGGAAAAAGCTGTTGACAATGATTTTTTGTGCACATATTTAGTGCCTTTCAAATAGAAACACAATTATCAGATTGCCTGGCAAAATGCAAACTTTGAAATTGACCCTTAAATATCTAATATCATTTGAATATAATTTTTACCTAAGAATGAGTGCACTACTCAAAAGATCAGTACCAACTACATGAAAATATCTGGCATTCATTTAGCTCCTTTGAAAAGTACAGTCTTGAAACATGAGAAGGCCTCAAGGATTTCTTTCCCTGGTGAAGGTAGTTGGTCCAAAAATTTCTGTACAATTTTAAAAAAAATTAATGAAATAATGATAACTACACCTACTGGGAGAATAATGATAAGCTTTTTACCAAATGTTTTTCTCTGGTTTATAATATTTGAATAAGTCCACTTTTGATTAATTTAGAAGAGATCATTTTGAATAAATTTATGAATCTTTCCTCTAATGATGGCAATCTCTAGTTTTTCTTTCACTGAATGCATCTCGGATTAGTCTCATAATTCTTTGAGCTTTTCTCATGTAAGGAGGGATTCCGATATGATTACCTATATGTAAATAAATGCTGTTAGGTCACATTCTACTTCTTTGAAAGGATTTGAAATAAAAGGAAAGTTATTCTTACAGTAAAAAGCAAGGTTGACAAGTATCAGACAAGCTGCCTCACAACAACACGATACCTATCCCAACCTTAAACTCTGTCCCAATGGCATGCAGATGCCTTGTGCACCACCAAGAATGAAAGAACATCTCCAGGCTGAACAAGGGCACAAGTCTCATCTTGACTATTCCCCAGATGTCAGGCAGAGTGTCTCATAATGGTCAAGGGAAGGATGGTCTCTTCTCCAGGGTATAGCCTTCTATCTTGATGCACCGATAAGCACAGACTCAAAAATTGAAGAGCAAAACATGGAAGACCTGAATATAGAAATAGACAAATCTAAAATTTTGTGCATGACTAACAACACCCTTTTGTAAATATATTTTTTATTGATGTGTACAAATCATACTTGAGCATACATGCACATTATGGGCATTATAAAATTTGGAATCATACAAAATAAACATGCATAGCATTATACAAGTATCACAAACATTGGCCTCCATGAAATCCTTGATTTTTGGTTTTTCATTTGTTACAAACTAGGGAAGAGCATCATGAAAATATGATTAATAACTCTAGTCCATATCTCACATTGGGTGTATTTCCTCCAACCCTCCCTATTTTTTTCCACAAACCAATTTTATAGAGACAATAAAAAAGAATTCAATTGAGGCAAAGTCCATTTGCCCTGTTCTACATGGCTGCTATTTCTAGCTATTCCTGCAATACTCTTTATTAATTTTGTAAGCAGTTTTAATGAGGTACATTCCCATACCATGTGGTGTAGCCAAAATACAAAAGGAATTTTTAAAAGCTGTTAATAAGACCTTTAATGTAAAATTGTAAAATAAGAGAGAAAAGAGATTGCATGAAATTATAAATTTTAAAAGAGAGTGTAAGGCTAGGTTAGTTTTGACATAGTCCATTATAAGAAATACACCACAGAAGAAGAAACATTTAAATGTTGTTAATAATTCAGACAAAATTGAAATCAATGGTAACATAATTCTTATTTGTATATATAGCCCTATTATAACCAAGAATCCTCAAAAATGACATAAATTACTGATTTGGTGGTTCTATTTTCATTTACACCATATTTAGATCTGGATTATCAAATTATTATTTGGGGCTTCTTCATATCTGGTTGGAATGAGTTATTGCAGGTCATAATAGGCCAACTCCTAACTTGTGGGGCCACAAAACTCAAAATCTTTTTCAACATTCCTCCTGTGAAATCATTTTTGACTCAGATGGACTATTTAATTAATGAGTATGCTTAGTTAGCAAAAAATAAAAATGATGTACCAAAAATATATCTCTTCTGCAGTCTTTGGTCAATTAAAAACAGGTGTTTATTTTATATGCTGATACAGACTCCTGATCATACACATCTCTTTCAATAAGCATCAAAGCAAGCAACCAAAGAGAGGGCTGGAGTGGAGGGAGAGAGAGAGAGAAGGAAAATGGACAAAAAAATGTCCAGAGGGACATTGCAGAGAATGTACAAGGTCATTAGGGTCTTATCTGCTCAATCAGAAGAATGGATTCCTACTGTTTTTAAGTCTTCCCAGAATATGGTTAGTATGGCCCTTATGCTAGGTCAAAATTACCCTCATGGAATTTCAAATGACTACAACCAGCCAGAGGCAGACTCAGAAGAGAGGAGAATTAAATTAGCATTCAATCCTTATGAGATTACTAGGAAAACCCTCTTGTTTGCAAAAGGACCTATTCAGATCTCAGTCCACCATGTGGAAGCAGAAATGACTTCAAAATGAGAAAATATTTGCACCTTAATTATGAGTCATCTATCCAAATCCATAATGGCAATAGATATATTCTTCCTTACCCAGGAAAGGAAAACCTGTTCAAGAAATGTAAATTAGCCTGCATGCCCTTGGTTCCAAAATGGCTCCCAGCAGAGGAGGCTGAAAGGATAGGAGCAGGCTACACCTTGACTTTGGGTCTAAGGAAATACAATGCCTGGTGGCACCTGACAACCGGCATGGTCATTCCACTGACTCCTCATTCACCATGGATATCCTCAGTGGGCATGGCCTGAACATATAACTGACCATTGTTTTGTGGCCAGTATGAAGGGGGCATGTGCGAGGGAATCTTTGGAATAGAATTCTCCTAAATTGATGACCAAGCTGAATAGAACACACAGGAATGAAATGAAAAAAGGATCTCTTCTTACAAACAAGGTCAGGAAGTTCTAATTCTGTTTTGAGGTATTGATCCAAATAGAGATGTAGTATGAATAAACCTGGAGTTAAATTGCTGATTATGGGTGAAAGAACTAAACACATGAGAAGCAATGAAAAATGGGCAGTCTCCACACTAAGCATTAATGTTGATAATGGGAGAATATGAACAATGTGTGCCAAATATACACTATGGACCGTGCTTAGTGGTCATAGTCTGATCATATTATCACATAATCTGTAACAATGCTTCAGTCATGTTGTGATGTGTTGATGGAAGGCTGTTGTATGTTGAGTGTTCAATGTGAATGATTTTTTTTCTAAGTTCACATTGTATAATAAATTAATATACTTTAAAAAATAATAGTAGTGTGGGTTGGAGGAAATTACATTAAATGTATGATATGGACTCTCCTGAGTAATAAGATATTTTTTTCATGGGAGGTCCCTGGGGTCGAACCCAGATCCCTCCATATGGGAGATGGATACCCAACAATTTGAACCACATCTGTCCCCAGTAATAAGATTTTGATGATATTTTTTCATAAACATATTTGTTACCTTTCAAATAGAAAACCATTTTTAAAATATCTGGCCTAATGCAAACTTTCAAAATGACTCCTGATATCTAATATCATTTTAATATAAATGTTTTCAATAGAATACTCAAAGACAAAACAGTACTTGAAAATGTAAGATATTTACTTGGCTACTTTGAAAAGTACAGTCTTTAAACATGAGAGTCCTCAATGATTTCTCATACTGGTGAATGCAACTTGTACAAATATTTCTGTATAATTTTTAAAAATTAATTAAATAATGGCAATTACACTAACTGGGAAAATAATGATAAGCTGGTTCCAAATGTTTTTCTCTGATTTTTAATCTTTGAATAAGCCCACTTTTGACTCAGTAATTTAGAGGAGAGCTTTGTGAATTACTTTATGAATCTATCCTTTATTGTTAAGAAGCACTAGTTCTTGTTTCCCATAAAGATTTCCTGATTAGTCTCATAATCCTGAGATTTTTTCTTATGTATATAGGGATTCTGATGTGATTACCCATGTGTAAATAAGTGCTGTTATGTCACATTCTACTTCTTTGAAAGTAGACCATACATTTTACCAGATTCCTCATACAGACCCTCCAAAAAAGTCTCTCTTTTTATTGTGTTGTTTTAAGATACTTCTTGACTGTGGTATCCAAAAAATTCCAGTCTTCTAGATACCATCAGCTCAAAAAAAGAGGAATGGGGCATGACCTGCAGTCCCACCTGAAACATAATCAGTGAACAGAAAGACACAACGTTCAATGATAATGTTTAAATAAATATTCTGGGAATTTTTGCATCAGGTTCCCAACCAATAATGTGGCATTATGAGAAATGAAAAAAGAATTAAATAGAAGAAGAAATTAGGGAGAAATTCATTGATCTGTTGTCTTCTGGCAGAATGTGTCAAAGGTGCTGACATGGGTGATCTAGGGAGCTTTCTTTAGGCTGGAGATACTTTGCTTAGCAGCTCTGACTCATAAGGCAGCTGCAAGATGAGTTCAACCATATTAACAAGCAGGTAGTCATTGCAGTGTGATATGGCTTTGTATTCATTTTGAGGAGCTCCAGGTAAAATGTGAAATGAAATAATTTATCATTTATTCTTTCCAAGAGTAAATGCAAATCTCCGTGGCTTCCTAATACTGGCATGGTCACTGCAAATATAGAATTCAGCTGAGAGGTACAGATGTAGTAGGAAAAGAGGGCACAAAAGTCCTTGGGTCTGAAACAGTCCAGGATCTCTGTGAACAATAGATGATGGTTATCCACCAGGAAGCACTTGAGCTCATCTCTAGTGG
Organism: Cabassous unicinctus; assembly: GCA_029593785.1. Lineage (NCBI taxonomy): Eukaryota > Metazoa > Chordata > Mammalia > Cingulata > Chlamyphoridae > Cabassous > Cabassous unicinctus. The sequence goes on along the minus strand of JAQZBX010087988.1, from coordinate 7,648 downwards.
TTCCACACTCGAATGTGTCCCAGTGGATTCCAAAGGTCTTTATCAAAGGTGTAGTAAAACTGCAGTTTTCAAGTCTGGCAGGAAAATATTCTATCTTTCTCCTAAGCCCAATCACAGCCCTTGAAAAATCATCAGAGAATGATTTTTCCCCACGACTGACACATTTTCAAATAAAGGAATTGTCAAAGGTACAGAAACTGAATGTCTCTTGTGAACAGTGAATTTTGGCTTCCAGGGTTGCCCTGTAACTTTATCCTTATGCCTCCAGCTAGAAATGTGCTGCTTGCATTGAATTTCTGAATTCAAGTGGACAGGGCATATTTCACCATGAGATGTCTGGTTCTAGTTTCTTGGCCTCTGATGGCCATTCTGCACCTTTAATCTTAATCCAGGTCTACAATAGGACTTCACTGGACCAACCCCTCTTGTGATTGAGCTTCTATGATGGCATTGTGTTTGGATCCTGTGTTGTGTTCCTTTAGACCTGTAGTTAATTTCACAGCCAGTTTGTAAAGTGAAAGAGGAAGAGATTTGGGTGTGGGAGAGTGGGGGTGGGTTACTTTTTCTTCCAATTCACAAATAACACCAGGAGTACCACTTGGGCTTTTGGAGGGGGAAAGGACTGCTCCCAGTGGTGGCACAGGTGTTGAGCCAGATTTGAGGAGAAGCAAGCTACTTCCTCAACTTGATAGCTGAATATTGGTGCTGACGGTTTGAACTTCCATTGAAAATTTCTCTTGATTCAAAATTTGAGTATGAGATTTTCTGAACAGGATGACCACTACCCTTGCCGCTCCCACCCCCTTTGCTTGCCCAGGGTCTTGAGCTGTTTGGGAGCTTACCACTGGACAATGATTGGTTTAAATTTGCAAGCAGCCCATCACTTTTCTTAGTAGCAGATAACTAAATATTTCTCTGTGTAAACAAAAATATAGTAGACAAGCATATATAGAATTTCAGTTGCAAAGCAAAGCAATATAAATATATAATTTATGGCAGTTTTAAAAGAAAAATGTAACAGCCAAATGATGTCCAAGTCAGTTTTGGAACCAACTTGGTTTTTAGCACTGTGGTTCCTTTCCCTTTTTGTAAATATCTTAGCACAATTTGGTAATCTAAATGTCTAACACCAAAGAGATATAAGTTCAATGACCATACTATATAGTCCTTATTTAAAGCAGCAAGTCAATTCCCACCCAAAAATACACATAGGAAACTTAGGCATGGCCTTTAACAGAAGTCACTAGTGAATACTTTTTCAACTCCCTCCTCTTAGAAGTAGTGGGATGTAAAGAGATATTCTAGGTATGAAGCAATCAAGAAATACACATTCACTATAAATTTTTTGGCTTTATGTGAAGTTGAGGGAAGTTCAACTAAGACCTTTTTGGGGGAGGTGTGGTAAGGAAGAGGCAGAGGACAGTACTCATTTCTGTGATTGATTTTTTTTCACTTTGGTAATTTTACAACTGTGGGATAATTGAATGTGTCCCGTCCCGCAGGACAATCAACTGGGGCTCAGAACCTGTGAAGAAAAGAACGGTATGGGACAAGAGACATGACGAATGACAGCAAGACAGGATTCTGATCAAGCTGCAAAAGTTTATTGAAGAGGCAGGGTATATATACTCTAAAGAAGAAGGGTGAGGATTGGTGGATCTAAGGATGGGTGGCGCTTTAGGATTGGTGGCTGCTGTTGCTAGGGTAGGTGGCAGAAATGCTTTTGTCACGAAGGGGATGATTTTGGCACGAACTCTCTAACTTCCTTGAAGAAGGCTAACAATAGCTTAGCTGTTCTTTGTCTCAGCCCTGGCAGCCATGTTACATGTCACTGGTGCTGCTGACAAGGTGCATAATATGAGTGCTACCGTGAAGGTCCCCAACATGAATGCACTACAAAGCATTAGTAGTCTGACTCTTAAGAAAATAAGTATTAAAATTAGGTGTTTAAAAAAACACTCAAAAGCTAGAGGTTTGTTATGATATGGTTCCTATCAAGGTAACCATGATCAGAAATTGCTTAGTAAGTTAGAGGTTTCTACAAGGGCAATAATGAAAGGATGAAGAGAAATGAAAATCCTGAGATGCATGGCAGACACTTGTTATTCTGAACACAACATTATAGCCCCCCCCCATATGAGACACTGTTGTACATTATGCTTTCCAAGCTGCCACTGTTCAGGCAGAGACCTATTATCTTACTATCCTGATCAATGCCCTCTCCACGCACTCCCACAAATCTTGACTTGTGAAGAATAACTTGTGGAGGGTTTTAGCTCAGTGATTTCTGCCACCAATTTCCTCAAATATTCCTTTCCACCAGCCTGAAGTTAAAAATGCAATGAAAACTGAAGTGAAAACCAATTCTCTTGGTTTTACAGACACATCAGAAGAAAAGATATTTGAAAAATAATTTGTAGAGGACTTTATTTCATAAGTTCTTAAAAATATTCAAATATCTTACTGTAGCATGAAATATGATCTCTCAGTACACTAACTGGCATAAGTCAGAAAAATAACACTATAACAACTTTATACTTTGACCATTTATGTTTTCATGTGACCTAGTTTCATGGTCACTAACCTGAGCCTCCTGACAATAAGAGAAACAATTTATTCTTCAAAAAGGCTGACTTCATTTTTGTGTATATACTTCTTGTGTTGCATCTTACAATGGTAATAACAAAAGCCTATTTCTTCAAAAAAACCATAACACCATCAGAGCTGGTAAACATGAACACACACAATACATCCAAACAATTGGCTTAAGAGAAAAGCTAGCAAACACTGGCTGACCACCCTCAGGAGTGGAAACACCAAGTTAAAGGATATAGAAAGAAGAAGGAAAGCACATTTAAGTCATTTCCAGTGGCAAAGTATAGGGTAAAATGAAAAACCAGGAAATGTTAATATCTGTTAAGATGCTGTTGGGGACCTTCACGGTAGCACACATTACGCACCTTGTCAGCAAAACCGGTGACATGTAACATGGCCGCCAGGGCTGATACAAGAACAGCTTAAGCTATAATTAGTCTTCTTCAAGGAAGTTAAGAGAGTTCGCACCAAAAGCATTTCTGCCACCTACCCTAGCAACAGCAGCCGCCAATCCCAAACCGCCACCCGTCCTTACTAGCCACCCCCTCTTCCTTTAGAGTATATATGCCCTGCCTCTTCAATAAACTTTTGCAGCTTGATCAGAATCCTGTCTTGCTGTCATTCTTCATGTCTCTTGTCCCATACCATTCTTTCCTCACAGGAACTGAGTCCCCAGTTGATTGTCCCACGGGACGGGACAAATGGCACCCAACGTGGGGCACTCGGCTTTGTGAAGGAAAGAATGCTGCACTCGAGAAGAGAGCTCTCACACTCACCGCATCTGCGATCATGGTGAGGGGACTCGCTCGTGAGATGGATCCATTCAGCAGTTGATCAGTGTCGGCGAAAGGAAGAAGAAAAAGAGAAAGGTAAGCCCCCACCCCTATCATGGGACAAGCAATCTCCCAACATGAATTATATGTTCAGCAAGTGAAACAATTGCTCAAGGCACAAGGAACTAGAGTTAAAAAAAAGGATCTCATACATTTTTTAAATTTCCTATTAAAAACCTGCCCTTGGTACCCACAGGAAGGTACTATAGATCAGAAATGCTGGTTAAGGGTCAGAGATTGTTTAAAGGATTACTACTGAACCTTTGGTCCTGAAAGGATCCCTGTCACCACTTTTGCATACTGGAACCTCATTAATGAAATTCTAAAAGTCCATTCTTCCGCCCCTGATATTCAAAAACTCTGCAGGGAGGGGGAAGAAGCTCTTAAAGAGCACTCCCATTCTTTTCCCACTTCTGAAAGCAACTCCGTAATTATTGATATGTCTGAAGTGTCCAAAAAACCTCTTATTGACATGTCCAAAGAACCCTTAAATAAGGAGCCCAGTGAAGATAGACCAAACACCCCTATCAGTCAGATTGGCGCATTTCCCGATCAGCGTAGAAAGGACCTGACTGATAGCAGAACGAGCACCCCTATCAACCTTCCTCCATTTCGGCCACCTCCTTATGCACCTGCTTTTTCACAACCATCATGCCCCCAATTCTACCCAGTCACAGCCCTACCCCAGTTCCATGCTCTAGAAGAAGCCACGGAAAACCTCTGACTTCACACTGATAACTTCAGGGAAGCCTTTAATCAGGAGCGTCTATGGACTGCCAACTTGCTCGCTGACCTTCAGTTGGCAACTCAAAGTATTGCAGCCCTTGCGCTCCCAGAAAATGCCCCCTCATCATGCCCTCATTGTACTCACCACACCTATGCTTTCCCAGTCACACGTAATCAAATCTGACCATCTTCTGCTGATTCTCAAAATGGCGCCCAAAATGGCGCTGCTGACTCTCAAAATGGCGATTCCAGCAGTGAAAGCGAGGAGGAGAATAAATCAGAGGCCTGTAACTCTAGCAAAGATGAGCAAGGAAAAGATAATCCCACCTCCATAGCAAAATATAAAAAACTTAGTCTAAAACATTTAGAAAAACTAAAAAAGGCAGTGAATGATTATGGCGCTACTGCCCCTTTCATGATCGCCTTATTAGAAAGCCTCAGTGAAAAAGAACTCATTCCTAATGATTGGTCACACTTAGCCAGAGCAGCCCTGTCCGGCGGCGATTTCCTATTATGGAAGTCAGACTATGAAGAGCATTGTAAAAAATATGCCACACGCAATGCTCGAAAAACCGCTTCCAAAAAATGGCCATTAAATAAATTCTTAGGTCAAAGCCCCTATCATCAAAATAATAAACAAGCTCAATTCCCCCCAGGTCTCCTTGCACAAGTACAAACGGCCGCGCTTAGGGCTTGGAAAAAGCTTCCGCAAAAAGGCGCCGCCACTTCCTCTCTTGCCAAACTTAGACAGGGACCAGATGAACCGTATAGCGACTTCCTCAGCCACCTGCAAAACATGGCTGAGCGCCTATTTGGGGCTAGCGAAAATGAAAGTGACTTTATTAAACACTTAGCCTATGAAAACGCTAACGCTACCTGCCAGGCAGCCATTCACCCTTTCCACGATACCGATCTTAATAACTATATAAAACTCTGTTCTAGCATCGGGCCCACTCAAACTCTAGGAATAGCTATCGGTGCCGCCCTTGAAAATTTAACTGTGAAACCAAAATCTCCAACGTGTTATAATTGCAAACAACCCGGTCATTTTTCAAAAAATTGTCCTGTGCCACGGACCAAATCTCCCTTACCCACTGTCAATAAACCCCTGTTACCGCCATCTATTTGTCCCCGCTGCAAAAAAGGATTCCATTGGGCATCTGAATGTCATTCTCGAGTAGACATAAATGGCCAACCCCTAAAGCCCAAGCCCCAGGGAAACTCCCAATGGGGCCGGCCCCAGGCCCCACCTCAGACAAACCCAGGGGAAATACGGTTTGTCCAGCCATCCCCAGCCACAGTACCTGCACTCCCGACCATAAACCATGTTGCCGCATCTCAGACCTATGGAGGGCAACAGCAGGGAGTGCAGGATTGGACCTCTGTGCCACCTCCGAATCAATATTAACCCCAGAAAACAGTCCTCTCCTCATACCAACGGGAGTTTATGGACCGCTGCCCCCAAATACCTTCGGCTTCATTTTGGGAAGAGCTAGTGCCACCCTACGTGGAGTCCAAATTATCCCAGGGATACTAGATAATGATTTCAAGGGTGAAATACAAATAATTGCAGCCACCTCAAATAGCCTTATTCCTATATCTCCAGGCACTCGAATAGCACAGCTTGTAATACTCCCCCTTCAACACATTAACTCAAATTTCAAAAACCTCCAATGCCCCGCAAAGGGTCCTGGGTCTTCCGATGCATTTTGGGCACAGCCAATATCCCATAATCGGCCTACTTTAAAACTTAAACTAAATGGTAAACCTTTTGAGGGGATCTTAGATACAGGAGCCGATGCCACAATCATATCCTCAAGCCACTGGCCTAAATCCTGGCCTCTCACAGCCGCTGCCACCCACCTAAGTGGAATAGGCAGGGCCGCAAATCCTCTACAAAGCTCACAAACCCTAAAATGGGAAGATGAGGAAGGGAACACTGGTACGGTTGTACCTTATGTTATCCCCCATCTCCCCATCAGTCTCTGGGGTAGAGATATCTTAGCCCAAATACAAGTCTTTATGTGCAGTCCCAACGATATGGTCACTGCCCAAATGCTTAAAATGAACTTCCTCCCTGGCAAAGGCCTAGGCAAAACTAATCAAGGAATAAAGCAACCCATTTCCATAACCCCTAACATGGACAAAATGGGACTTGGGCTCTCTCAAAATTTAACCTGATGGCCATTGACATCCCTGTACCCCATGCTGAAAAAATCTCTTGGAAATCCATAGAGCCAGTGTGGGTTGATCAATGGCCCCTAACCCATGAAAAAACACTAGTGGCTATCAAGTTAGTACAGGAACAACTTAATGCTGGACATGTGGAACCTACTCAGTCCCCTTGGAACACTCCTATTTTTGTTATAAAAAAGAAATCAGGAAAATGGAGACTGTTGCAAGACTTGCGTGCCATAAATAAAGCCATGGTACCAATGGGGGTGCTACAACCCAGTCTCCCTTCACCAGTTGCCATCCCTATCGGTTTGCACAAAATAGTTATAGATTTAAAAGATTGCTTTTTCTCTATACCTCTTCACCCAGAAGACAGGCCATATTTTGCCTTTAGTGTCCCTCAAATTAATTTTCAAGGGCCTATGCCTCGGTTCCAATGGAAAGTCCTACCACAAGACATGGCCAACAGTCCAACCCTATGCCAAATATTTGTCGCTGAAGCCATTAACCCTATTAGGCGAATATGGCCACAGGTCTACATTCTTCATTATATGGATGATGTCCTATTAGCAGGACAAGATGTATCCAAGTTGCATTCTTGCTTCCGAGACCTCCTTATAAGTTTAACAGCAAGAGGTCTTCAAATAGCCCCTGACAAGGTACAAACTTCAGACCCTTTCTCCTACCTGGGATTCGAACTCTGGCATCAGCAAGTCTTAACTCCTCGCATTCAACTGCGAACCTCACATTTACTAATGCTCAATGATTTCCAAAAACTCTTAGGAGATATCCAGTGGCTTCGCCCCTACCTAAAACTACCTACTGAAACCCTCCTACCACTCTACAACATCCTAAAAGGAGATGCAAACCCCTCCTCCCCCCGAACTTTAACCCCAGAAGCAGTGCAAGCACTTACCCTCATAAATCGAGCTGTCCAAGATCAAACCTGTTATCAAATAAACTATCGCCAGCCTTTAGTCTTCATAATTCTTGCCACAACCCATGCGCCTACAGGTGTATTCTGGCAATCCAAGCTAGAACAACCGAATGGACGAGGCCGCCCATTACTCTGGGTTCATCTCCCGGCTACCCCAAATAAAGTGCTCTCGCCGTACGTTGCTCTTACTGCTGTCCTCATAATTAAAGGCCGACAAACTAGCCGCCAATTGTTTGGGAAGGATCCCGATTCCCTTATCATCCCATATACCAAAGATCAAATTCATTGGCTTTTCCAAACTAATGACGAATGGGCTATTGCATGCTCCTCATTTTCAGGGGACATTGATAATCACTACCCAAGTGATCCATTAATCCAGTTC
>JAQZBX010087987.1:0-12795 GCA_029593785.1 Cabassous unicinctus | reverse complement strand
CGTCCCAGAGACTTAAATCTTTGGTCTTTTCAAGTGCCAGTTAAGTCTTGAATTTCAGCAGAGTTGCAACATGTACTCTCCTGTTCATTGGAGTCACCTAGGACAACTAACAATGAGATGATGATGTACAGTGCTCATCAAAAGGAACAGAGAGTGTCTTGCAACTGCAAGCAAGGTAGTTCCATCCATCAGCCCCTTTGATTCTAAGCCCCTTTTCAATTAGAAACAGAGTGGACATCACCATCCCCAAATCCTCAAGATTGGGAAATGTACAATGGACTAAAGTAGATTTATTATTATTCTGTTATGGACTTTTTACTATTCTATTATTGACTTATTACTATTCTAGAAATGAAAGAACTTTTATCTTGATGTAAAGGCAGTGACCATAGAGGTTCTGAGGGACAGGGAAGAATCGGTGTAACATGGATGCATTTTGGGGACATTGTAATTGTCTTGCATGATATTGAAATGATGAATTCAGGCCCTTTTGCATTTTGTCATAACGTATAAAACAGTATGGAGCAGAGTGCAAAGTATAATGTAAACTATAGTCCACGGTTAGTAGCAGTGGTTCAATATGTGTTCATCAATTGTATCAAATGTACCACAACTAATGAGAGATGTTGTTAATGTGGCGAAGGGTGGGAGTGGGAGAGGGTAGGGATATGAGGATCCCTATATTTTTTATGTAACATTTATCTAATTTATATCTTCTTTAAAAATAAAAGAACTAAAAAGGAGTTGTTTGTCACAATTGATGAAAGCTTATTAAAATTGTACTATTGACTATAGTCCATAGTTTACATTAGGTGTACTTTTCCCCATATACAACCCTTTTATTAACACCTAGTATTAGTGCTGTACATTTGTTATATTCATGAGAGAATATTCTTATACTTGTAATATGAACTGTAGTCCATCATCTACAATAAGGTTCACTGTGCTGCTCAGCCTTATGTTTTAGCTTTAAATTTTAGTCTAGTAACATATATGATGTAACATTTCCCCTTTCAATCATATGCAGAAATGTAATTCAGTGTTCTTAATTACACTCACAATAATGTGCTACTATCACTGTTTTCCATTTTCAAGCCTTTGCAATCAACCTCTATACAAATCCTGTACAAATTAATCACCAACTCCTCCTCATTCTCTAACCCCAGTATAGCACCTGGTAACTTATATTAAATAATTTTGCTTGTTTGGTTGCTTATTATAATTAGCTCATATCAGAAAGATCATGCAGTATTGGTCCTTTTGTGACTGGCTTATTTCAACCAACAAAATGTACACAGGGTTCATCCATATTGTCACATGAATCAGGATTTCATTTCTCTTTAATGAAAAGATTCCATTTTATGTTTATATCACATTTTATCTACTCATCTCTTGATGGACACTTGAGTTGCTTCCACCTTTTGGCAATTGTGAATAATTATGCTATGAGCATTAGTGTGCAAATATCTGTTGCAGACTCTGCTTTCCATACTTCTGGGTTTATAACCAGTAGCAGGATGGCTGGATCTTTTGGCAGTTGTATAGTGAGCTCCTTGAGGAACTGCCAAACTTCCACAGCAGCTGTACCATTTTATATTCCCACCAGCAAAAAATAAGTGTTCCTACTTCCCCATATCCTCTCCAATACATGTGATTTTCATTTTTTAGTAACAGCCATTATAGTTCATATGAAATGATATGTAATTGTGTTTTTTTGTATTTTTTAAACATTATTTTTAAAGTTTTAAATTAAAAAAATTACATTAAAAATATAGGGGATTCTCATTTACCACATACCCTTTGCCTCTCACATTTCCCCTGTTAATTATATCTTACATGAGTTTCATACATATTTTATTATTGATAAAAAAATATTGAAGCTTTGCTACTAACCATGGTCTATAGTGTACATTATGGTTTATACTTTGCACCATACAATTTTATATGTTTTGACGAAGCATATTATGATCTGTATCCATCATTACAATATTATGCAGAACAATTTCAATGTACTAAAATAGCCGTATGTTCCACCTATTCTTCCCACCTTCCCCCCTCAAAACCTCTGATAACAATTATCTTTATATCAGTGTTACAAGCTCTTCCATTACTACAATAATAATAAGCCTACTGTGGTCCATGGTCACGTACTCTCCTTATGCTTGTTCATTCCTCATTCTTCAGGATTTAGGGATGGCAATGCCTCCCTGATTCAGATTGAGAAGAGACTTAGATCTTATGGGTTAGATGGAAAGAACTGTTTTGTTTTCAGTTGTAGATAACCTTTAATTTTGGGATGGGGTTTTTTCACCACATTTTTGTTTGTGGTGTCCTGGGTGAGTTCAATATACTGGAGAGTAAGTGTTGGCTGTAACTATGCTGAGATTCAGGGTTTAACCAGAATATTAACAGACTAAAGGTACAAGTATCTGGAACATATATTTAATGAGTATAGGGCTAATTGTAGGTTCAAATAAAAGGTATAGAAAAATCATGTGTTGGGAAATTATAAATGAGCCTAACTGTACCAGTGGGGAAATAGGTTATCATATATTCCAAGTTAATGCCCATCGTTGGGGTGCTGATTTCCTAGGGTTGTCCAACTTCCATAAAGTGCCCAGATGTCTCTAAAACCCTCAGGAGCACCTTGTTTGAGGCTTTGTTTACTGTAGTAGTTAGTGAGATCTGCCTGAGATGTGCATGAGAAAAACTCTGGAACAACCTCTGTCTCACTTTGAAATCTCTTAGACATAAAAACTCCTTTATATTTAATGTTTCTCCCTTTTGAATCAAGGTATTTTCCAAATACATCACTGTTGGCAATTGGTAATAATCCCTCAGTTCCAAAAAGGCTCATCCCCAGGAATCATGTCCCATGAAGCAAGCAAGGTAGTGAGTTAATTCGATGAGTTTGGCTTAGACAGACACCACATTTGTGTAACAAGGAGGTTTTCCAGTGGTAGTTCTTAGGTAATAGATATTATTAGGCTAAATTTTAATTTTACAATAATAAGGTTGATAAGCACAAACATTAATATAAAGGGCTTGGAGTATTGGTCTGTTTTATTTTTTTAGGCACTGTCTGTTTACTCTAGAGATCCTTCCCACTTTATTAGAGGACATAGCAGGATTCCCCAGGATAGGAATTTAATATTTTCTTGTTTACTGTGTGGGTCTCCACCCACTGAGATAACACCCCATGACCACATGAACACATTCATATTTGACAAAGTCATGCCACAGGATCACCCTTCCCCACACACTCCCCACTACTGACACCTTGCACCTTTGACCCTCCCCTGCCATACTTGCCAAAAAAACACTCCCAAAATTGTATTTTCTACCACAGTCCTCAACCTACATAGTTCATCTGTTCCTTTCTCCAACCCTCCCCACAACTTTATCCTACCCCCCAGGCCGGCTCACCCTCACACTCCAGCATCATCAACCCCAATCACATTGCTGGACCCCCTTCCACTGCCATACTTCCCCTATCCACCTTACTATAGAACCAGCCAAGATAGAGCCTTGACTCACCACTCTCTGCTGCCTTTCTACCTCCTAGTAACCTGTCTTTCAGAATCTACCTCTTTGAGTCTGCACAATAAACTTAGATCATATCAGTGAGATGATGCAGTATTTGTCCAGTATTGACTGGCTTACTTCACTCAACATAAGGTCTTTGAGATTCATCCATGTTGTTGCATATGTCAATACTTCATTCCATTGTATGCATATGCCACATTTTGTTTATCTACTCACCCATTGATGGACACTTGGGTTGCTTCCAACTTGATATTTTACTCTGCAACTTTGATGAATTCATTTATTTGCTCTAGCAGCCATGATGTAGATCTCTCTGGACATTTTATGTATAGGATCATGTTATCTGCAAATAGTGACAATTTTATTTCTTCTTCTCCAAACTAGAACCTTTTATTTCTTTTACTTGCTAACTGGTCTGAATAGAATTTCTAGTATAATACTCAATAACAATGGTGACTGTGGGCATCTTTTATAGTTCCTGATCTTAGAGGGAAAACTTTCATCTTTTCACCGTTGTGTGTGATATAAACTGTGAGTTTTTCATATATGCCCTTTAGATGTTGAGGAATTTTCCTTCTGTGATGGTTTGAAATTGCATGTACCACAGACAATCATTTCCCTAAAGTAAATCCACTTCTGTGGTTGTGGACCCATTTTAAGTAGGATCATTTGTTGAGTAGCATTTTAAAATCTGGCCCACCTCATTCGGGGGGTTTCTTAATCTTGTTACTGGATTACTTAATAAAAGAACAAAATTCAGATGAGGATAAAAGTCATATAAACAATAAGCTGAAAGCAATAAAATTCAAAAGATAAAGGAGAGATTAATGGTTGCTGCTATTTGACTTACCATGTGTCAGAAGACCCAAGGCTTGCTTTCAGCTGGTCTCCAGGAAGAAAGCATCACATTGTTGATGTCTTGATTGGGACATTCTCATGGGCTCAAACTGTAAGGGAATAGAGTCACAATGTTAAAAGTCAACCCATTTTCTGGAACAGGTGTAGCTCAGTGGTTGAGTGTGCATTTAACATGTACAAGGTCCTAGGATAAATCCCTGGTACCTCCTAAAAAAAAGAAAAAGTCAACCCATTTTATATCATCTGCTTTAGACAGATGAGCAAACTAAAACTTATGTTCCTTTTATTCTAAGTGTATTGATCAAGAAATTATGTTGGTTTTGCGTCAATTGCTTTTTCCTCATCAAACATTTTTATTAATGTGGTTTACTACCTTAATTGATTTTCTCATGTTGAACCACCATTGCATACTTATGATAAAACCTACTTGGTCATGGTGTATAATTCTTTTAATGTGCTGTCAAATATGATTTGCCAGTATTTCTGTTTACTTGTGTGTTGTTGTTTTTTTTTCATTTCTTGATTTGCCAGTATTTTGTTGAGAGTTTTTGCATAAATATTCATAAGAGAAACTTCTTTAAAAATAATTTATACCCATCCTAGTAGGATTAATATTTCATTGATGTTTTGATTTCATTCTGGCTAACATCTTTTTTTTATGTATTTATTGAATACATGTGTATCTTTTTTGCAGAAATGTATATTCTGATTCTTGCCCATTTTTAATTGGGTTATTTGTTTTTTATTATTGAATGTATGCATTTTCTGCATATTCTATATCCAAGTCCTTTATCAGATATGATTTACAAATATTTTCTCCTACTCTGTGGGGTACCTTTTTCACTGTCTTGTTATTGTCTCTTATTTGAAGGAACAAAGTTTTAAATTTTTAGAATGCTCAATTTAACTCTTATTCTCATTTGTCACTTATGGTTTTGGAGTCATATATAAGATACAATTGTTAAACCTAATGTGCTAAAGATTTTCTTCCATATTTTCATATAAGAATTTTATAATTTTAACTTTTTCATTTAGGACTATATCTATTTTAAGTTAATTTTGTGTATGGTGTTAGGAAGCAGTCCAACTTCTTTCTTTTGCATGCGGTTATCTAGCTGACCCAGCACCAGTGTTGAAAAACTCTTTTTCCTCCATTGAATTTGCTTGACAGCCTTATGGAAGATGAATTAGCTGTAAATGTGAAGGTTTATTTCTGGACTCTCAATTCTATTCCATTGAACTACATGTCTATGTTTATGCTTACACCATGCTGTCCTTATTACTGTAGCATTGATTAATTTTTGAAATCAGGACAAGTGAGTCTTTCTACTTTGTTCTTCTTTTTCAAATTGTTTTGCTTTTCTGGGTCCCATGAATTTCCAGATGAATTTTAGGATTAGTTTGTCAATTTCTGCAAAAAAATAACAAGCTTGGGTTTTGATAGTGGTTTGCATTGAAATTGTCATCATAATAATATTAAGTCAATTAATCCCTGAACATGGGGTATTTTTCCATTTATTTAGGCCTTCTTTACTTTTTTCTACAATATTTTATGGTTTTCAGTATAGAAATCTTGCATTTCTTTTGTTAAATTTGTTCCTAAGTATTTTATTCATTTTTATGCTATTGTACATGAAATTGTTTTTCTTACTTTCATTTTCAGATTGTTCATTGCTAGTGTACAAAATAAAACTGATTTTTGTATATTGATACTGTATTCTACAAACTTGCTGACCTTGTTTATTAGAAATAGTAGTTTTTAGGTGATCCTCTGGGATATTCTACATATATATCATATCATTGTTCAAAAGAGGTAATTTTACTTCTTCCTTTGCAATCCGTATATCTCCCCCCGCCTTCATTTTCTTGCTTAATTACCATGACTAGGACTTCCAGAAAAAAACTGAATGAAATTAGGAAAAGCAGACATTGCTTTCTTGTTCTGATCTAAGGGGGACAGCTTTCAGTCTTTTCCCTTTAAACATCAAGGAGATTGGGTCCATCAAGGGGATTGGGTCCATTAAGGGGACTGGTTCAAGGACACAGAAGCATCAACCTCAAGGACAGCAGTGTGAGAAGAAGGGATATCCCTACATGTTCAGGGAGCACTTGCCTGTAGACCCTTTTGGATTTTTGGGATCTAATGCGTCACTCTCTCTCTCACAATGTACACACACACACTCACACATTTACAGGAAGTCAAAGGTTAATTCTCACCTCTCTGAAGCATCTTGCCCTCTTACTTTCATCCTCTGCCTGCCCAAAGCATGGATTTCTTGCAGATGGCATCCAAGATCAGCCTTTCCTGGCAGGAAGGGACCCCAGCTCTCCATGGTAGTCCTGCCTCACCCCTCTCTCTTTTTTCTTCTCCCTGGGACCTATGTGTAGGTGAAAGCTGCTGCTCCTACTTGTCTTATGTGCAGCAGAGGAGAATCATAGTCCAGCGCTCTGCAGAACAGGTTACAGAAATGTGGATGGGGTGCTGGTGTAGGCCACAGGGAGGAGAAGGAATGTTGAGTGAGGAAGACAGCACTCTTGTCCATTCTCACATCCCTGGCCTGGGACTGGATGCACTTAGTTCCCTTGTCTGAACTTCAGTTTCCACACCTTTCACATGAGTGATGACCCCTGCTCTGCCTCCTTTCAAGGATTTATGCGAACAGAGGAAACCATTAACACTGTGTCCCCTTTGAAAATTTCCTTAGCATTATTCCAATTTATATACAGGCTCCTTCATTTTATAAACATGCAAAGAAATATTTAATTTAAAGTGAATTGCCCTTCCATTCAGATCTCAATCTTTTGTTACAGAGCTAACCAGTGTTAATCATTGCTTGTGTATCCTTCCAGAAATTTTCTATGTATAATACAAATACTTGTGTCTGTTCATGATAGCACACCCTACTCCAGTGCTGCCATAGAGAAATTTAATGAATGCTACACACACCTTTGAAATTTTCATGAAGATGCTATTTTCAGAAGTGAAAAGATATTTGTAAATTTGGTTATAATATGATATTGCATTGAATTCAAAGTATCAAAAGTATTATCACTTTGAAGTTTCATAAGTTTAAAATATATTAATCAAATAGTTTATATTATTTATTTCATACCAACGTCTTCACAGTCCGAACTTCAGATTAGCTTCTAGAATAGAAATTGCAGATAAAAGGTCATGACTATTTCACAGGTTTCTTAATGAATGTGCATACAAAAAGCATCCAACTGTCAGTTCCTATTGTATCCCCAGCCCCATTCCCTTGCCTCGGTACTCAATCATCTCCTCCAGGGTGAAATGTCCAGGTCTTACTTTTTGGCACCCTCTCTTATATCTGCCTGCCATCTAGCTATCAGGACCCCATGGGATTCTTCTGGCTTGCTCCTCTGGACACAGAGGCTGGGCCCCTGGAGGGACAAGGAATCTGGGAAAGAGCCTGGGCTCTGACCTTGGAAAGATGAGGCTCCCATCCTGACTCATGACTTTAAACACATTATTTAACTTGCCTGAGATTTAGTTTCTCATCTCATCAGATATTAAAACAGCTCACTCCCAGGAGAAAGATGAAAATTCATCAAATGATCTCATTTGTTTCTCACCGTCCTGGAGGACAGTTTTCTGTTGTTTAAAAAATTGTTCAGGTGGGAGGATAATTTTAATGGTTTTAATGTCCTTGCTTGTAAATTCTACAATCTGTGTTATTTCTGGACCTGTTTCTGTTGATTTAATTTTCTCCTGATTATAGATTTTATTTCCTACTTTTTTATACATCTGGTAATTTTTATTAGATGAAACATATCGTGCACTGTACATTTTTGGGTCCTGGATATGTTTAAATTCTTTCAACAGTCTTGAGCTTTGTTCTGGACTGCTGTTTTGTCTTGTTGAGGCTTGCTTTTACTCTTTGTAGGGTCAGACCAGAGCAACCTTTAATTAAGAACAAATTATTCTCCACTAAATGGACAATACCCTCTGAATACCCAAACATCTGTAAATTATTAGTTTCTCTGATGCTGACTTGTGGAAACATGAACTATTCCCAGTCCTGTGTGAGACCTGAGGATTGTGTTGTCTATTGATTTCTCAAATGTTCTTCTGTGGCCATTGGTAGTTTCCTCATGACAGAGGTTTGGTCAGCTGAAGACTTGTGGGGAGCCCTCTGCAGACCTCTGTAGTTGCCTTTCCTTGCTCAGCTCTTTCCTCTCCATGTAGCTTTCTCCTTCTTGCACTCTGCCTGCAAATGTAGCTGCCATGAATTCCCAGAATCCCAGCTGCATGTCCTTCACTGTAGCCTATAAACTGTCCTCAGCCTGGGACTGTCATCTCACAGGTCTCCCTTTCTTAGGGGATCTCTGCTGTGCACTGCTTGTCATCCAGTATCTCAGAAGTATGGGTTCATATCTTCTGTTCAATATTTTTAGTTGTTTAAAGTGGGGTGGTAAAACCAGCCCTTATTACTTCATCATGACCAGAAGCAGACATCCTCATGGATAATAAAACAGGAGTCTTTAGCTAAGCCTAATCACAGATAAGCAAGAACATACAAAATCACAGAAGAATGAGAGGCCATTTTGCTCCTATCCAATTGGATTCAACAATTTCAATAAAAAATTAACTTTATTCTCGCTGTTTTCATTTTGTGATAATCAGTGTAGACTAAACGTTCGCTATATTAGAAAGCATGCATGTGTCCCTAGACCTAGTTTTTCTTCCTAGGTCTGGTTTTTGGAATGCTGGTGATAAACTAAGCCTGATTTATTATATGACCCTCCTTTATGGGAAAAGAATATAACTTTGGATATCTTTCATCAACCTTAAAAGATATAACAGGGTGAGAGATGTGGCTCTGGTGGTTGGATTTCCTTCTCCCATATGGAGGGATCTAGGTTAGATCCCTGGGACCTCCCAGTAAAAATTAAAAAAAATAAAAATATAGAAGGCACATGGGCCACAAGGCCCCATGTGCAGGTGCACAACGAGGCCCGATGAGAGGGTGAGCCATCAGACCCTGTGCATGTGTGTGCTGCCAGGTCCCATGCACGGTGTGCAATCAGGCACCATGACCCAGCAGCAAGATAATGATGTAATGAGAGTGACACAAGAGAGAGCCAAGATGAGACTCACCAAAAAAACAGGAACTGAGGTGGTGCAGGTTGTAGGACACCTCTCCCCCTCATCAGAGTTTCCAAGGATTGAATCCTAGGGAGGACAGGAGGAGAAGGATGAGAAGATAGGGCAGGAAATGGACACAGAGTCACCCAGCAAATGTAAACAGAAACAGCAAAAATGGGGGTGGGGTAGAAATGGATAAAAGTAAATAAATAAATCCTTAAGAAAATGTATAGAGGAGGAAGATACAGACTATAGTTAGTAGTAATACTTTGACGATGCTCTTTCATGATTTGTTAACAAATGTTTCACAAAAATGGAGGAAGTTTGTGTTGGGGTTGATGTGTGGGAGCCCTGTATGTTTTTATGCATGATTGTTTCGTGAGTTCACGATGTTTACTGGATGCTTATAATTTATGTATGTTCATGTATGAATGATATATTTCAATAAATTGTTAAAAAAAGAAAAGAATAGAAAAGAAAAGCAGTCACAGAAAAACACACAAAGAGCAGACAACAATCACAAGAAATGGAGAGGGGGAATTAGTAAATAAATCTTAGGAAAAAAAAAAAACTTGTACAGGTAAAGTGGCAAGGTAGCCAGCATATTCATATGCTGCCAGATTCCATGGACATTGGAAGAGTCCTTGGGAAAATGATTAGGCAAAAAGAATACAAGTAAGGGTCCATCCTTTGCTCTACTCCTAAATTCCCTAGTCTTCTTAATTTCTTCCAGTAAAGTAAAATGAAAGGAATATCTCTCAATGCACACACTCATTCTCATATGTTATTTTTCATAGTAAGAAGTCAATGCATAAAGTTCCAACCACTGCAGAATGGTTAAGTGCAATGTGGCTTATCCCTTTTTCTGCTGAATTGAAAAGCATTGGCCATAAAAATTAAACACACCATGGAAGAAATTTAGGCATAAAAAGTTAAGTAAAAAGAAAAGAACACAAATGTGAATGTAGATAATTATCTATTAAGATAATTATGTAAACATAATATCCTTATGGCTGAGGACTAATCTACAACATGGGAAAAGGAAGCAGAATCACTGTTGAGGTGTGGAATGGTGAGAAATTGTATCTCTCTTGGAATTCTCTTTATGTAATTAGAAGTTTATGTTATCAATAAATTTTGTTTACTGTTTAAAAATTTTATACAAGTAATACATATTCACTGTAGAAATCATTAGAAATAGATGATTGGAATGAAGAAAAATATTTTCTACCAGAATCAGTGAGCAGAATTGACATTTGAACTGGACATGGAGTGAGGAAGAGGTCAACAGAAAGGAAGGGAAAGTAACACCAGGAGGGAGAAATGGCACATGCAATTGTGCCAGGCATAAGAGTGCATGGCCTTTATGTGTGGGCAGAGGTTATGGGGTGGTCTGGAGGGAGGGAAATGCAGGGCTGGGTTACCCAGAGACTTAAGTGAGCAACAGCTCTCCCTGCCCACAGGCTACCTCATCCATATGCTGCAGAGCCTGTTTGCTGTGGTGGTCATGTACAGTCTGGAGTTGTATAGGCTCTGGACATGTTCCAAGGCCTGGGCATTGGGACATGAGTGCTGGGTCAGCTACCTGCAGTGGCCCAGGTCCTGCAAGCTCATGTGCCTTCCTTGCAGCCATGCTCCAACACACACCCTTCCCTACTGCTGTCTCCAACCCTTGGACCCATGGTCTTGGCTCTGATGTGCTTATGGCTCATCATAGCTTCACAGAGCATATGGAGCCTGATGTTTATGCAATCACACTTACTGTGCCATGAATTTCTGTCAACTGTTTGGGTGATACATATATCTTCATTATACATCTAGGAAACTGAGATTCAGGGGAATGAAGTGAGAGGCAATTGAATCTACTGGAAGGAATCAGGGAATCTGAGCCCTCAATTTTGATACACTGCTGACTTGTTGTGGATATTTGCTTCCCTTGCTTAGAGCCTCAGCTTTCCCATCTGGTAGTTAAAAAAAATGAATGCTAAATCACTGAGCATTTCCTGGGTGACTATTTCCTTAACAACTCTAAGATGCTGACACATCTAGTATCTTGTCTTCTAGGACAAGGAAAGGGAGACACAGGGAAGGTCTAAGAGAGAGGGAAGTCCTTAGACAATCTAACACCAAAGCTGCATTTTAACCACTACCTCTTCCTCACAGCCCCTAGGAGATGCAAACACAGGCTGTGGAGATATCAGGGACCTCTTTACTCTGAGCTCCTCTGCTTCCATACTTGCCTGTGGTGGTCTGTGAGTTTTTGGCTGATCCTGCCCTGCCCAGTCTCTTTCGGCATTCTTAGATGCTTCAAAAAGTCCACTTATCTTGAGTCTCAACCTGGTAAACCACTCTCCCAGTTGCCACATTGTAGCTAAAGAAGATATCAATTAAATTATGGATTATTGGATTGTGGTTTTGATTCTGAAGACCAAACCATGTGTCCTTGGGAAAGCCACCTCCACTTTGTGTGCCTCAGATTCCTCACCTGCATAACGGGTGAGGGAGTGGTCTGTAAGCACCAGGTGCAGAGCCTGTAATAGTGATGATCTTCATCTCCTTCCTCTACCACTGGGTCCATGGAGGGCCTGAGAGGGATTGGAAAAGGTCAGCTCATGGAAGTGGGTACCTCAGACATGTCACCCCCCTGTTTCTGCCTCACTATAGCCATCATCATGGGCCTCATGATCCTGCAGGTATGGATAACTGCCACCATCTTCCTGCAGTCCAAGAGGAGCACAGCTGACAAGCAGAAGCCCTCAGCTCTCAACAACAGGTGGGAAGAGAGGGATGAAGTTCAGGGACCCTGTTTGACATCTCTCATCCCTGCCCTTTTGCTCTTGTGAGGGTCCTGGGAGGCACTTGCCTCTCTGACAGGGAGTATGGGGCTGTGCTACAACAGATGAGCTCTGGAGCAAGGCTTCAAATCCTGCCTCCACCCTTTACCGGCCATGTGACCTTGAGTGACCTTACTACACATCTATGGCCCTCAGGTTATCCATTTCTCAAATAATCATAATTATTTCAGAGAGTGGTTGTGAGGATGAATTTTATTAGCATCTGAAAGCTTTTTAGAATAACAGTGCCTAGCACATGGTCATCTTTCCTGATTTGTTCATTCAAAGTAACTTAATCATGGAGGAAACATCAAGGGCTCTGAGGGTCCAGAGAGAATCCCTGTATGACAAGCTCTGAGTCTACTGGAGTAATAGACACATACAAAGACAAACACACAGAATCTAGAGCATCCAAACAAGTAGGAAAAAATAGTATTAACAGAGAAA